>JANJGN010002098.1:0-80000 GCA_026770705.1 Isurus oxyrinchus
CACTGTCTGTCTCTCATTCTTTCTCTCTCCCAATGTTTATCTCTCTCCGAGTCTCTCTCTGTCTCTCTCCCATTCTTTCTCCCTCTCCCTGATCACTCTCCCCTGCATCTCTCTCTCTCCAGTCTCTCTCTGTCCCCAGTCTCTCTCTCTCCCCAGTCTCTCTCTCTCTCTCTCTCTCCAGTCTCTCTCTCCCCAGTCTCTCTCCCCAGTTTCTCTCGCTCTCTCTCTCTCTTCCAGTCTCTCTCTCCCTTCCCAATCTCTCTCTCACTCCCTCCCCCAGTCTCTCTCTCTCTCTCCCTCCCTCCCCAGTCTCTCTCTCTCCCCAGTCTCTCCCTCTCTCTCTCCCCCCATCTCTCTCTCTCTCTCCCAATCTCTCACTCTCTCCCAATCTCTCTCTCTCTCAATCTCTCTCTCCAATCTCTCTCTCTCCAAATCTCTCTCTCTCCCAAAATCTCTCTCTCTCCCAAAATCTCTCTCTCTCCCAACCTCTCTCTCTCTCCCAATCTCTCTCTCTCTCAATCTCTCTCTCTCTCTCTCAATCTCTCTCTTTCCCAATCTCTCTCTCTCCCAATCTCTCTCTCTCCAATCTCTCTCTTTTCCAATCTCTCTCTCCCAATATCACTGTCTGTCTCTCATTCTTTCTCTCTCCCAATGTCTATCTGTCTCCGAGTCTCTCTCTGTCTCTCGCCTATTCTTTCTCCCTCTCCCTGATCACTCTCCCCTGCATCTCTCTCTCTCCAGTCCTCTCTCCTCCCCCAGTCTCCCTCTCTCTCTCTCTTCCAGTCTC
Organism: Isurus oxyrinchus; assembly: GCA_026770705.1. NCBI lineage: Eukaryota > Metazoa > Chordata > Chondrichthyes > Lamniformes > Lamnidae > Isurus > Isurus oxyrinchus. Next base: position 788 of record JANJGN010002098.1, read on the forward strand.
TCTCTCTCCCTCCCCAGTTTCTCTCTCTCCCTCCCCAGTCTCTCTCTCTCTCTCCCCAGTCTCTCTCTCTCTCCCCAGTCCTCTCTCTCTCTCCCCAGTCTCTCTCACTCTCTCTCTCTCCCCAGTCTCTCTCTCTCCCTCCCCAGTCTCTCTCTCTCCCTCCCCAGTCTCTCTCTCTCTCTCCCCAGTCTCTCTCACTCTCTCTCTCCCCAGTCTCTCTCTCTCCCTCCCCAGTCTCTCTCTCTCTCTCCCCAGTCTCTCTCACTCTCCCTCCCCAGTCTCTCCCTCTCTCTCCCCAGTCTCTCTCTCTCTCTCCCCCAGTCTCTCTCTCTCTCCCCAGTCTCTCTCTCTCTCCCCAGTCTCTCTCCCTCCCTCTCCCCAGTCTCTCTCTCTCTCTCTCTCCCCAGTCTCTCACACTCTCTCTCTCCCCAGTCTCTCTCTCTCTCTCCCCCAGTCTCTCTCTCTCTCTCCCCAGTCTCTCACACTCTCTCTCTCCCCAGTCTCTCTCCCTCTCTCTCCCCAGTCTCTCTCTCTCTCTCTCTCCCCCAGTCTCTCACACTCTCTCTCTCCCCAGTCTCTCTCACTCTCTCTCTCCCCAGTCCTCTCTCTCTCTCTCTCTCTCTCTCTCTCCCCAGCCTTGGGAGTGTGTGGGGGTCTCCACAGGGCAGGGGGTGGGGGCAGTAGTGGGCAAGGGGAGGGTGAGACGCCAGGCAGAGGGAGCAAAGGACACGTGTTGGTGTGTCTGAGGGACCCTGGCGAAGACAGGAGGACAGCCATGAAGAAAGGGATTGGGGTCAATTCCACCAGTCCAACTGAGAGGCAAAACAGCCCCTCCCCCACCAAAATCCCGACTGCCAAACTGGCTCTCTCTTGCCTCCTGCTGGGCGACGCGTTCCACCAGCGACTGTGACCCTCTGTGCTTTCTTTTGGGATGTGTGCAGTATGACCAGAATTAAATTGTTCAAAACACCATCCACTGTGTGCTGTTCATGTCAGGGGGGAGGTCCCACTGTCGGAGGGTCAGTGCTGAGGGAGAGCCGCACTGTCGGAGGGTCAGTGCTGAGGGAGAGCCGCACTGTCGGAGGGTCAGTGCTGAGGGAGAGCCGCACTGTCGGGAGGGTCAGTGCTGAGGGAGAGCCGCACTGTCGGAGCGTCAGTACTGAGGGAGAGCTGCACTGTCGGAGGGTCAGTGCTGAGGGAGAGCCGCACTGTCGGAGGGTCAGTGCTGAGGGAGAGCCGCACTGTCGGTAGGGTCAGTGCTGAGGGAGAGCCGCACTGTCGGAGGGTCAGTGCTGAGGGAGAGCCGCACTGTCGGAGGGTCAGTGCTGAGGGAGAGACGCACTGTCGGAGGGTCAGTGCTGAGGGAGAGACGCACTGTCGGAGGGGTCAGTGCTGAGGGAGAGCCGCACTGTCGGAGGGTCAGTGCTGAGGGCGAGCCGCACTGTCGGAGGGTCAGTGCTGAGGGAGAGCCGCACTGTCGGAGGGTCAGTGCTGAGGGAGAGCCGCACTGTCGGAGGGCAGTACTGAGGGAGAGCCGCTCTGTCGGAGGGGTCAGTGCTGAGGGAGAGCCGCACCGTCGGAGGGGTTCAGCGCTGAGGGAGAGCCGCACTGTCGGAGGGTCAGTGCGGAGGGAGAGCCGCACTGTCGGAGGGTCAGTGCGGAGGGAGAGCCGCACTGTCGGAGGGGTCAGTGCTGAGGGAGAGCCGCAATGTCAGAGGGTCAGTACTGAGGGAGAGGCTGCACTGTCGGAGGGGTCAGTGCGGAGGGAGAGCCGCACTGTCAGAGAGTCAGTGCTGAGGGAGAGCTGCACTGTCGGAGGGTCAGTGCTGAGGGAGAACCGCACTGTCGGTGCGTCAGTACTGAGGGAGAGCCGCACTGTCGGAGGGTCAGTGCTGAGGGGAGCGCCGCACTGTCGGAGGGTCAGTGCTGAGGGAGAGCCGCACTGTCGGAGGGTCAGTGCTGAGGGAGAGCCGCACTGTCGGAGTGTCAGTGCGGAGGGGAGAGCCGCACTGTCGGAGGGTCAGTGCGGAGGGAGAGCCGCACTGTCGGAGTGTCAGTGCTGAGGGAGAGCCGCACTGTCGGAGGGTCAGTGCTGAGGGAGAGCCGCACTGTCGGAGGGTCAGTGCTGAGGGAGAGCCGCACTGTCGGGAGGGTCAGTGCTGAGGGAGAGCCGCACTGTCGGAGGGGTCAGTGCTGAGGGAGAGCCGCACTGTCGGAGGGTCAGTGCTGAGGGAGAGCCGCACTGTCGGAAGGTCAGGACTGAGGGAGAGCCGCACTGTCGGACTGTGGGTCTGACACCTCTCGTTGCTGACCTCGAACACCAGGCTGAAACCTCTCCGTTCCATTCTCTGTTTGACGCTGCAGAGGTGCCTCTTGGGGAAGAGATTGTGTGTGGGTGTATTGGCCTCAGGATGGAGCTGTTAGTCAGTATGTGAATTTTTGTGTTGCAGTGGTGAACGGAAGTATTCGGGAAAGAGAGGAAGAGTGTGTGTGTGTTTGTGTCGTTATCAGTATATGAGAGACAGTCTCTGTATGTCTGTGCATCAGTTAGTGTGTGCGTCAGTGTTTGTGTGTGTGTGTGTGTGTCAGTGTGTGTAACTGTGTGTTCATGTACATGTACGTATGCGTCTGTGTGCCTATCAGTCTATATGTGTGGATGTATCAGTCTGTGGGTGTCAGTCCAAATGTGTGTGTCAGGGTTTCTGTGTGTCAGTCTGTGTTTGAGTGTGTGTGTGTGTGTGTGTGTGTGTGTATCAGTCTTTGTATGTGTATCGCTCTATGTGTGTCAGTCTGTCTGGAAGTATGTGTCAGCCTGTGTGTATCAATCTGTCTGTTTGTCTATGCATGCATGCATCTGTCTGTATCAGTCTGCATGTGTGCGTCAGTCTGTGTGCGTGTGTGCGAGAGTGTTTGTCAGTCTTTGCGTGTGTCTGCACAGGTGCATGTGTGCATCAGTCTGCGTGTGTGTGTGCGCCAGTGTGTGTCTGTGTGGGAGTGCGTATGTACCAGTCTGTGTGTATGTGTGTGTGCACCAGCGTGTGTGTGTGTGTGTGTGTGTGTGTGTGCACCAGCGTGTGTGTGTGTGTGTGTGTGTGTGTGTGTAGATAGGTCTGTGTGTATGTGTGTTTATTTGCGTAACTGGTCTATAACTGCAGTCTCAGTAATTACCTACATAAATATTTACACATATTTCTGCATCTCCATCTCTCTCCCTCACCCTGTCTTTCTCACGCCAGTGAAAGAACATTGTTTTTTCTGTAATTGTGATTGATTCTTGACTGTAGCTGACCTGCAGTGTCAGAATTCACCTCACACTGATCTCATTCGTCTGTTTAAAATGTTAAAATCTCATGAGAAACTCTCAGGCCAGATTGACAGACTGGACCTGATCAATCAAACCGGGTAAAGTGTAAGTTTCAACCCTCCAACCCTGCTCCCCTCCCATTACAGACAGCGGGCAGCCTGTTCTCCTATCAGAGATTAACGCTCTCACCCTCTCCCCCAGTTACAGACACCGTGCAGCCTGTTCCCCTATCGGAGATTTACCCTCTCCCACCCTCCCCCCTCTCCCCCCACATACAGACACCGTGCAGCCTGTTCCCCTATCGGAGATTTACCCTCTCACTCACCCCCTCTCCCCCAGTTACAGACACCGGGGCAGCTGTACCCGTATCGGAGATTAACCCTCTCACTCACCCTCTCCACCAGTTACAGGCACCAGGCAGCTTGTTCCCTATCGGAGATCCTATCGGAGATTAACCCTCTCACTCACCCTCTCCACCAGTTACAGGCACCAGGCAGCTTGTTCCCTATCGCAGATTAACCCTCTCACTCCCCCTCTCCCCCAGTTACACACACCGTGCAGCCTGTTCCCCTATCGGAGATTTACACACTCACTCACCCTCTCCCCCACATACAGACAGCGGGCAGCCTGTTCCCCTATCGGAGATTTACCCTCTCACTACCCCCCCCTCTCCCCCACATACACACACCGTGCAGCCTATTTCCCCTATCCGAGATTAACCCTCTCACTCCTCCTCTCCCCCAGTTACAGGCACCAGGCAGCTTGTTCCCTATCGGAGATTAACCCTCTCACTATCCCTTCTCGCTCAGTTACAGACACCAGGCAGCTTGTTCCCTATCGGATATTAACCCTCTCACTCCCCCCTCTCCCCCAGTTACAGGCACCAGGCAGCTTGTTCCCTATCGGAGATTAACCCTCTCACTCCCCCTCTCCCCCAGTTACAGACACCGGGCAGCCTGTTCCCCTATCGGATATTAACCATCTCACTCCCCCTCTCCCCCAGTTACAGACATCAGGCAGCCTGTTCCCTATCGGAGATTAACCCTCTCACTCCCCCTCTCCCCCAGTTACAGACACCAGGCAGCCCTGTTACCTATCGGATATTAACCCTCTCACTCCCCCTCTCCCCCAGTTACAGGCACCAGGCAGCTTGTTCCCTATCGGAGATTAACCCTCTCACTCCTCCTCTCCCCCAGTTACAGACACCAGGCAGCTTGTTCCCTATGGGATATTAACCATCTCACTCCCCCCTCTCCCCCAGTTACAGACACAAGGCAGCTTGTTCCCTATCGGAGATTAACCCTCTCACTCCCCCTCTCCCAGTTACAGACACCGGGCAGCCTGTTCCCCTATCGGATATTAACCATCTCACTCCCCCTCTCCCCCCAGTTACAGACATCAGGCAGCCTGTTCCCTATCGGAGATTAACCCTCTCACTCCCCCCTCTCCCCCAGTTACAGACACCAGGCAGCCTGTTACCTATCGGATATTAACCCTCTCACTCCCCCCTCTCCCCCAGTTACAGGCACCAGGCAGCTTGTTCCCTATCGGAGATTAACCCTCTCACTCCTCCTCTCCCCCAGTTACAGACACCAGGCAGCTTGTTCCCTATGGGATATTAACCCTCTCACTCCCCCTCTCCCCCAGTTACAGACACCAGGCAGCTTGTTCCCTATCGGAGATTAACCCTCTCACTCCTCCTCTCCCCCAGTTACAGACACCAGGCAGCCTGTTCCCCTATCGGATATTAACCATCTCACTCCCCCTCTCCCCCAGTTACAGACACCAGGCAGCTTGTTCCCTATCAGAGATTAACCCTCTCACTCCCCTCTCCCCCAGTTACAGATACCAGGCAGCTTGTTCCCTATCGGAGATTAACCCTCTCACTCCCCCCTCTCCCCCAGTTACAGATACCAGGCAGCCTGTTCCCTATCGGAGATTAACCCTCTCACTCCCCCTCTCCCCCAGTTACAGACACCAGGCAGCTTGTTCCCCTAGCGGAGATTAACCCTCTCACTCTCCCTCTCCCCCAGTTAGTGGCAACAGGCAGCCTGTTCCCCTATCAGAGATTAACCCTCTCACTCCCCCTCTCCCCCAGTTACAGACACCAGGCAGCTTGTTCCCTATCGGAGATTAACCCTCTCAGTCCCCCTCTCCCCCAGTTACAGACACCAGGCAGCTTGTTCCCTATCGGAGATTAACCCTCTCACTCCCCTCTCCCCCAGTTACAGACACCAGGCAGCTTGTTCCCTATCGGAGATTAACCCTCTCACTTATCCTCTCCCCCAGTTACAGACCACCCGGGCAGCTTGTTCCCTATCGGAGATTAACCCTCTCACTCCCCCTCTCCCCCAGTTACAGACACCGGGCAGCTTGTTCCCTATCGGAGATTAACCCTCTCACTCCCCCTCTCCCCCAGTTACAGACACCAGGCAGCTTGTTCCCTATGGGAGATTAACCATCTCACTCCCCCTCTCCCCCAGTTACAGACACCAGGCAGCTTGTTCCCTATCGGAGATTAACCCTCTCACTCCCCCTCTCCCCCAGTTACACACACCGGGCAGCCTGTTCCCCTATCGGAGATTAACCCTCTCACTCCCCCTCTCCCCCAGTTACACACACCAGGCAGCTTGTTCCCTATGGGAGATTAACCCTCTCACTCCCCCTCTCCCCCAGTTACAGACACCAGGCAGCCTGTTCCCTATCGGAGATTAACCCTCTCACTCCCCTCTCCCCCAGTTACAGACACCAGGCTGCTTGTTCCCTATCGGAGATTAACCCTCTCACTCCCCCTCTCCACCAGTTACAGACACCAGGCATCTTGTTCCCTATCGGAGATTATCCCTCTCACTCCTCCTCTCCCCCAGTTACAGACACCAGGCAGCCTGTTCCCCTATCGGATATTAACCATCTCACTCCCCCTCTCCCCCAGTTACAGACACCAGGCAGCTTGTTCCCTATCGGAGATTAACCCTCTCACTCCCCCTCTCCCCCAGTTAGAGGCACCAGGCAGCTTGTTCCCTATCGGAGATTAACCCTCTCACTCCCCCTCTCCCCCTGTTACAGACACCAGGCAGCTTGTTCCCTATGGGATATTAACCATCTCACTCCCCCTCTCCCCCAGTTACAGACACCGGGCAGCCTGTTCCCCTATCGGAGATTAACCATCTCACTCCCCCTCTCCCCCAGTTACACACACCGGGCAGCCTGTTCCCCTATCAGTGATTTACCCTCTCACTCCCCCTCTCCCCCACATACAGGCACCAGGCAGCTTGTTCCCTATCGGAGATTAACCCTCTCACTCCCCCTCTCCCCCACATACAGGCACCAGGCAGCTTGTTCCCTATCGGAGATTAACCCTCTCACTCCCCTCTCCGCCAGTTACAGACACCAGGCAACCTGTTCCCCTATCAGAGATTAACCCTCTCACTCCCCCTCTCCCACAGTTACAGACACCAGGCAGCTTGTTCCCTATCGGAGATTAACCCTCTCACTCCCCCTCTCCCCCAGTTACAGACACCAGGCAGCTTGTTCCCTATCGGAGATTAACCCTCTCACTCCCCCCCTCTCCCCCAGTTACAGGCACCAGGCAGCTTGTTCCCTATCGGAGATTAACCCTCTCACTCCCCCTCTCCCCCAGTTACAGACACCAGGCAGCTTGTTCCCTATCGGAGATTAACCCTCTCACTCCCCCCTCTCCCCCTGTTTCAGACACCGGGCAGCCTCTTACCTATCGCAGATTAACCCTCTCACTCCCCTTCTCCCTCAGTTACACACACCGTGCAGCCTGTTCCCCTATCGGAGATTAACCCTCTCAATCCCCCTCTCCCAGTTACAGACACCGTGCAGCCTGTTCCCCTATCGGAGATTAACCCTCTCACTCACCCTCTCCCCAGTTACACACACCGTGCAGCCTGTTCCCCTATCGGAGATTAACCCTCTCACTCACCCTCTCCCCCAGTTACACACACCGTGCAGCCTGTTCCCCTATTGGAGATTAACCCTCTCACTCCCCCTCTCCCCCAGTTACACACACCGTGCAGCTTGTTCCCCTATCGGAGATTAACCCTCTCACTCCCCCTCTCCCCCAGTTACAGACACCAGGCAGCTTGTTCCCTATGGGAGATTAACCCTCTCACTCCCCCCTCTCCCCCAGTTACACACACCAGGCAGCTTGTTCCCTATCGGAGATTAACCCTCTCACTCCCACTCTCCCCCAGTTACAGACACCAGGCAGCTTGTTCCCTATCGGAGATTAACACTCTCACTCCTCCTCTCCCCCAGTTACAGATACCAGGCAGCTTGTTCCCTATCGGAGATTAACACTCTCACTCCTCCTCTCCCCCAGTTACAGATACCAGGCAGCTTGTTCCCTATCGGAGATTAACCCTCTCACTCCCCACTCCCCCCAGTTACAGACACCAGGCACCTTGTTCCCTATCGGAGATTAACCCTCTCACTCCCCCTCTCCCCCTGTTACAGACACCGGGCAGCCTGTTACCTATCGCAGATTAACCCTCTCACTCCCCCCTCTCCCCCAGTTACACACACCGTGCAGCCTGTTTCCCTATCGGAGATTAACCCTCTCACTCCCCCTCTCCCCCAGTTACACACACCAGACAACCTGTTCCCCTATTGGAGATTAACACTCTCACTCCCCCTCCCCCCAGTTACACACACCGGGCAGCTTGTTCCCTATGGGATATTAACCATCTCACTCCCCCTCTCCCCCAGTTACAGACACCAGGCAGCCTGTTCCCTGTCGGAGATTAACCCTCTCACTCCCCCTCTCCCCCCAGTTACAGACACCGGGCAACTTGTTCCCTATCAGAGATTAACCCTCTCACTCCCCTCTCCCCTTATTACAGACACCAGGCAGCTTGCTCCCTATCGGAGATTAACCCTCTCACTCCCCTCTCCCCCCAGTTACAGACACCAGGCAGCTTGTTCCGTATCGGAGATTAACCCTCTCACTCCCCCTCTCCCCCAGTTACAGACACCGTGCAGCTTGTTCCCTATCAGAGATTAACCCTCTCACTCCTCCTCTCCCCCAGTTACAGACACCGTGCAGCTTGTTCCCTATCAGAGATTAACCCTCTCACTCCCCTCTCCCCTTATTACAGACACCAGGCAGCTTGCTCCCTATCGGAGATTAACCCTCTCACTCCCCTCTCCCCCAGTTACAGACACCAGGCAGCTTGTTCCCTATCGGAGATTAACCATCTCACTCCTCCTCTCCCCCAGTTACAGACACCGTGCAGCCTGTTCCCTATGGGAGATTAACCATCTCACTCCTCCTCTCCCCCAGTTACAGGCACCAGGCAGCTTGTTCCCTATCGGAGATTAACCCTCTCACTCCCCCTCTCCCCCTGTTACAGACACCGGGCAGCTTGTTCCCTATCGGAGATTAACCCTCTCACTCCCCCCTCTCCCCCACATACACACACCGGGCAGCTTGTTCCCTATCAGAGATTAACCCTCTCACTCCTCCTCTCCCCCAGTTACAGACACAAGGCAGCTTGTTCCCTATCGGAGATTAACCCTCTCACTGCCCCCTCTCCCCCAGTTACACACACCAGGCAGCCTGTTCCCTATGGGATATTAACCATCTCACTCCCCCTCTCCCCCACATACACACACCGGGCAGCCTGTTCCCCTATCGGAGATTTACCCTCTCACTCACCCTCTCCCCCACATACTCACACAGGGCAGCCTGTACCCCTATCAGAGATTAACCCTCTCACTCCCCCTCTCCCCCAGTTACAGACACCGGGCAGCCTGTTCCCCTATCAGAGATTAACCCTCTCACTCCCCCTCTCCCCCAGTTACAGGCACCAGGCAGCCTGTTCCCCTATCGGAGATTTACCCTCTCACTCCCCCTCTCCCCCTGTTACAGACACCAGGCAGCTTGTTCCCTATCGGAGATTAACCCTCTCACTCCCCCTCTCCCCCAGTTACAGGCACCAGGCAGCTTGTTCCCTATCGGAGATTAACCCTCTCACTCCCCCTCTCCCCCAGTTACAGACACCAGGCAGCTTGTTCCCCTATCGGAGATTAACCCTCTCACTCCCCCTCTCCCCCAGTTACAGGCACCAGGCAGCCTGTTCCCTATCGGAGATTAACCCTCTCACTCTCCCTCTCCCCCTGTTACAGACACCAGGCAGCTTGTTCCCTATCGGAGATTAACCCTCTCACTCCCCCTCTCCCCCAGTTACAGGCACCAGGCAGCTTGTTCCCTATCGGAGATTAACCCTCTCACTCCCCCTCTCCCCCAGTTACAGACACCAGGCAGCTTGTTCCCCTATCGGAGATTAACCCTCTCACTCCCCCTCTCCCCCAGTTACAGACACCAGGCAGCTTGTTCCCTATCAGAGATTAACCCTCTCACTCCCCTCTCCCCCAGTTACAGACACCAGGCAGCCTGTTCCCCTATCGGAGATTAACCCTCTCACTCCCCCTTCTCCCCCAGTTACAGACACCAGGCAGCTTGTTCCCCTATCGGAGATTAACCCTCTCACTCCCCCTCTCCCCCAGTTACAGACACAAGGCAGCTTGTTCCCTATCGGAGATTAACCCTCTCACTCCTCCTCTCCCCCAGTTACAGACACCAGGCAGCTTGTTCCCTATCGGAGATTAACCCTCTCACTCCCCCTCTCCCCCAGTTAGAGGCACCAGGCAGCTTGTTCCCTATCGGAGATTAACCCTCTCACTCCCCCTCTCCCCCTGTTACAGACACCAGGCAGCTTGTTCCCTATGGGATATTAACCATCTCACTCCCCCTCTCCCCCAGTTACAGACACCGGGCAGCCTGTTCCCCTATCGGAGATTAACCATCTCACTCCCCCTCTCCCCCAGTTACACACACCGGGCAGCCTGTTCCCCTATCAGTGATTTACCCTCTCACTCCCCCTCTCCCCCACATACAGGCACCAGGCAGCTTGTTCCCTATCGGAGATTAACCCTCTCACTCCCCCTCTCCCCCACATACAGGCACCAGGCAGCTTGTTCCCTATCGGAGATTAACCCTCTCACTCCCCTCTCCGCCAGTTACAGACACCAGGCAACCTGTTCCCCTATCAGAGATTAACCCTCTCACTCCCCCTCTCCCACAGTTACAGACACCAGGCAGCTTGTTCCCTATCGGAGATTAACCCTCTCACTCCCCCTCTCCCCCAGTTACAGACACCAGGCAGCTTGTTCCCTATCGGAGATTAACCCTCTCACTCCCCCCTCTCCCCCAGTTACAGGCACCAGGCAGCTTGTTCCCTATCGGAGATTAACCCTCTCACTCCCCCTCTCCCCCAGTTACAGACACCAGGCAGCTTGTTCCCTATCGGAGATTAACCCTCTCACTCCCCCTCTCCCCCTGTTTCAGACACCGGGCAGCCTCTTACCTATCGCAGATTAACCCTCTCACTCCCCTTCTCCCTCAGTTACACACACCGTGCAGCCTGTTCCCCTATCGGAGATTAACCCTCTCAATCCCCCTCTCCCAGTTACAGACACCGTGCAGCCTGTTCCCCTATCGGAGATTAACCCTCTCACTCACCCTCTCCCCAGTTACACACACCGTGCAGCCTGTTCCCCTATCGGAGATTAACCCTCTCACTCACCCTCTCCCCCAGTTACACACACCGTGCAGCCTGTTCCCCTATTGGAGATTAACCCTCTCACTCCCCCTCTCCCCCAGTTACACACACCGTGCAGCTTGTTCCCCTATCGGAGATTAACCCTCTCACTCCCCCTCTCCCCCCAGTTACAGACACCAGGCAGCTTGTTCCCTATGGGAGATTAACCCTCTCACTCCCCCTCTCCCCCAGTTACACACACCAGGCAGCTTGTTCCCTATCGGAGATTAACCCTCTCACTCCCACTCTCCCCCAGTTACAGACACCAGGCAGCTTGTTCCCTATCGGAGATTAACACTCTCACTCCTCCTCTCCCCCAGTTACAGATACCAGGCAGCTTGTTCCCTATCGGAGATTAACACTCTCACTCCTCCTCTCCCCCAGTTACAGATACCAGGCAGCTTGTTCCCTATCGGAGATTAACCCTCTCACTCCCCACTCCCCCCAGTTACAGACACCAGGCACCTTGTTCCCTATGGGATATTAACCATCTCACTCCCCCTCTCCCCCAGTTACAGACACCAGGCAGCTTGTTACCTATCGGATATTAACCCTCTCACTCCCCCTCTCCCCCTGTTACAGGCACCAGGCAGCTTGTTCCCTATGGGATATTAACCATCTCACTCCCCCTCTCCCCCAGTTACAGACACCAGGCAGCCTGTTCCCTGTCGGAGATTAACCCTCTCACTCCCCCTCTCCCCCAGTTACAGACACCAGGCAGCTTGTTCCCTATCGGAGATTAACCCTCTCACTCCCCCTCTCCCCCAGTTACAGACACCAGGCAGCTTGTTCCCTATCGGAGATTAACCCTCTCACTCCCCCTCTCCCCCAGTTACAGACACCAGGCAGCTTGCTCCCTATCGGAGATTAACCCTCTCACTCCCCCTCTCCCCCAGTTACAGACACCGGGCAACTTGTTCCCTATCGGAGATTAACCCTCTCACTCCCCTCTCCCCTTATTACAGACACCAGGCAGCTTGTTCCCTATCGGAGATTAACCCTCTCACTCCCCTCTCTCCCAGTTACACACACTGTGCAGACTGTTCCCCTATCGGAGATTAACCCTCTCACTCCCCCTCTCCCCCAGTTACAGACACCAGGCAGCTTGTTCCCTATGGGATATTAACCCTCTCACTCCCCCTCTCCCCCAGTTACAGACACCAGGCAGCTTGCTCCCTATCAGAGATTAACCCTCTCACTCCCCCTCTCCCCCAGTTACAGGCACCAGGCAGCTTGTTACCTATCGGAGATTAACCCTCTCACTCCCCCTCTCCCCCAGTTACAGACACCGGGCAGCTTGTTCCCTATCGGAGATTAACCCTCTCACTCCCCCTCTCCCCCAGTTACACACACCAGGCAGCTTGTTCCCTATCGGAGATTAACCCTCTCACTCCCCCTCTCCCCCAGTTACAGACACCAGGCAGCTTGTTCCGTATCGGAGATTAACCCTCTCACTCCCCCTCTCCCCCAGTTACAGACACCGTGCAGCTTGTTCCCTATCGGAGATTAACCCTCTCACTCCCCCTCTCCCCCAGTTACAGACACCGGGCAGCTTGTTCCCTATCGGAGATTAACCCTCTCACTCCCCCTCTCCCCCAGTTACAGACACCAGGCAGCTTGTTCCCTATCGGAGATTAACCCTCTCACTCCTCCTCTCCCCCAGTTACAGGCACCAGGCAGCTTGTTCCCTATCGGAGATTAACCCTCTCACTACCCCTTCCCCGCAGTTACAGGCACCAGGCAGCTTGTTCCCTATCGGAGATTAACCCTCTCACTCCCCCTCTCCCCCTGTTACAGACACCGGGCAGCCTGTTACCTATCGCAGATTAACCCTCTCACTCCCCCTCTCCCCCAGTTACACACACCGTGCAGCCTGTTTCCCTATCGGAGATTAACCCTCTCACTCCCCCTCTCCCCCAGTTACACACACCAGACAACCTGTTCCCCTATTGGAGATTAACACTCTCACTCCCCCTCCCCCCAGTTACACACACCCGGGCAGCTTGTTCCCTATGGGATATTAACCATCTCACTCCCCCTCTCCCCCAGTTACAGACACCAGGCAGCCTGTTCCCTGTCGGAGATTAACCCTCTCACTCCCCCTCTCCCCCAGTTACAGACACCGGGCAACTTGTTCCCTATCAGAGATTAACCCTCTCACTCCCCTCTCCCCTTATTACAGACACCAGGCAGCTTGCTCCCTATCGGAGATTAACCCTCTCACTCCCCTCTCCCCCAGTTACAGACACCAGGCAGCTTGTTCCGTATCGGAGATTAACCCTCTCACTCCCCCTCTCCCCCAGTTACAGACACCGTGCAGCTTGTTCCCTATCAGAGATTAACCCTCTCACTCCTCCTCTCCCCCAGTTACAGACACCGTGCAGCTTGTTCCCTATCAGAGATTAACCCTCTCACTCCCCTCTCCCCTTATTACAGACACCAGGCAGCTTGCTCCCTATCGGAGATTAACCCTCTCACTCCCCTCTCCCCCCAGTTACAGACACCAGGCAGCTTGTTCCCTATCGGAGATTAACCATCTCACTCCTCCTCTCCCCCAGTTACAGACACCGTGCAGCCTGTTCCCTATGGGAGATTAACCATCTCACTCCTCCTCTCCCCCAGTTACAGGCACCAGGCAGCTTGTTCCCTATCGGAGATTAACCCTCTCACTCCCCCTCTCCCCCTGTTACAGACACCGGGCAGCCTGTTACCTATCGCAGATTAACCCTCTCACTCCCCCTCTCCCCCAGTTACACACACCGTGCAGCCTGTTCCCTGTCGGAGATTAACCCTCTCACTCCCCCTCTCCCCCAGTTACACACACCAGGCAGCTTGTTCCCTATCGGAGATTAACCCTCTCACTCCCCACTCCCCCAGTTACAGACACCAGGCAGCTTGTTCCCTATCGGAGATTAACCCTCTCACTCCCCACTCCCCCAGTTACAGACACCAGGCAGCTTGTTCCCTATCGGAGATTAACCCTCTCACTCCCCCTCTCCCCCAGTTACAGACACCAGGCAGCTTGTTCCCTATCGGAGATTAACCCTCTCACTCCCCTCTCCCCCAGTTACAGATACCAGGCAGCTTGTTCCCTATCGGAGATTAACCCTCTCACTCCCCACTCCCCCAGTTACAGACACCAGGCAGCTTGTTCCCTATGGGATATTAACCATCTCACTCCCCCTCTCCCCCAGTTACAGACACCAGGCAGCTTGTTCCCTATCGGAGATTAACCCTCTCACTCCCCCACTCCCCCAGTTACAGACACCAGGCAGCTTGTTCCCTATCGGAGATTAACCCTCTCACTTATCCTCTCCCCCAGTTACAGACACCGGGCAGCTTGTTCCCTATCGGAGATTAACCCTCTCACTCCCCCTCTCCCCCAGTTACAGGCACCGGGCAGCCTATTTCCCCTATCCGAGATTAACCCTCTCACTCACCCTCTCCCCCAGTTACAGGCACCAGGCAGCTTGTTCCCTATCGGAGATTAACCCTCTCACTCCCCCTCTCCCCCTGTTACAGACACCAGGCAGCCTGTTACCTATCGCAGATTAACCCTCTCAGTCCCCCTCTCCCCCAGTTACAGACACCGTGCAGCCTGTTCCCCTATCGGAGATTAACCCTCTCACTCCCCCTCTCCCCCAGTTACACACACCGTGCAGCCTGTTCCCCATCGGAGATTAACCCTCTCACTCCCCCTCTCCCAGTTACAGACACCGTGCAGCCTGTTCCCTATGGGAGATTAACCCTCTCACTCCCCTCTCCCCCAGTTACAGGCACCAGGCAGCTTGTTCCCTATGGGAGATTTATCCTCTCACTCCCCCTCTCCCCCAGTTACAGACACCAGGCAGCTTGTTCCCTATCGGAGATTAACCCTCTCACTCCCCCTCTCCCCCAGTTACAGACACCAGGCAGCTTGTTCCCTATCGGAGATTAACCCTCTCACTCCCCCACTCGCCCAGTTACAGACACCGGGCAGCCTATTTCTCCTATCCGAGATTAACCATCTCACTCCCCCTCTCCCCCCTGTTTCAGACACCGGGCAGCCTGTTACCTATCGCAGATTAACCCTCTCACTCCCCCTCTCCCCCAGTTACACACACCGTGCAGCCTGTTCCCTGTCGGAGATTAACCCTCTCACTCCCCCTCTCCCCCAGTTACACACACCAGGCAGCTTGTTCCCTATCGGAGATTAACCCTCTCACTCCCCACTCCCCCAGTTACAGACACCAGGCAGCTTGTTCCCTATCGGAGATTAACCCTCTCACTCCCCCTCTCCCCCAGTTACAGACACCAGGCAGCTTGTTCCCTATCGGAGATTAACCCTCTCACTCCCCACTCCCCCAGTTACAGACACCAGGCAGCTTGTTCCCTATGGGATATTAACCCTCTCACTCCCCCTCTCCCCCAGTTACAGACACCAGGCAGCTTGTTCCCTATCGGAGATTAACCCTCTCACTCCCCCTCTCCCCCAGTTACAGACACCAGGCAGCTTGTTCCCTATCGGAGATTAACCCTCTCACTCCCCACTCCCCCAGTTACAGACACCAGGCAGCTTGTTCCCTATGGGATATTAACCCTCTCACTCCCCCTCTCCCCCAGTTACAGACACCAGGCAGCTTGTTCCCTATGGGATATTAACCATCTCACTCCCCCTCTCCCCCAGTTACAGACACCGGGCAGCCTGTTCCCCTATCGGAGATTAACCATCTCACTCCCCCTCTCCCCCAGTTACACACACCGGGCAGCCTGTTCCCCTATCAGTGATTTACCCTCTCACTCCCCCTCTCCCCCACATACAGGCACCAGGCAGCTTGTTCCCTATCGGAGATTAACCCTCTCACTCCCCCTCTCCCCCACATACAGGCACCAGGCAGCTTGTTCCCTATCGGAGATTAACCCTCTCACTCCCCTCTCCGCCAGTTACAGACACCAGGCAACCTGTTCCCCTATCAGAGATTAACCCTCTCACTCCCCCTCTCCCACAGTTACAGACACCAGGCAGCTTGTTCCCTATCGGAGATTAACCCTCTCACTCCCCCTCTCCCCCAGTTACAGACACCAGGCAGCTTGTTCCCTATCGGAGATTAACCCTCTCACTCCCCCCTCTCCCCCAGTTACAGGCACCAGGCAGCTTGTTCCCTATCGGAGATTAACCCTCTCACTCCCCCTCTCCCCCAGTTACAGACACCAGGCAGCTTGTTCCCTATCGGAGATTAACCCTCTCACTCCCCCTCTCCCCCTGTTTCAGACACCGGGCAGCCTCTTACCTATCGCAGATTAACCCTCTCACTCCCCTTCTCCCTCAGTTACACACACCGTGCAGCCTGTTCCCCTATCGGAGATTAACCCTCTCAATCCCCCTCTCCCAGTTACAGACACCGTGCAGCCTGTTCCCCTATCGGAGATTAACCCTCTCACTCACCCTCTCCCCAGTTACACACACCGTGCAGCCTGTTCCCCTATCGGAGATTAACCCTCTCACTCACCCTCTCCCCCAGTTACACACACCGTGCAGCCTGTTCCCCTATTGGAGATTAACCCTCTCACTCCCCCTCTCCCCCAGTTACACACACCGTGCAGCTTGTTCCCCTATCGGAGATTAACCCTCTCACTCCCCCTCTCCCCCAGTTACAGACACCAGGCAGCTTGTTCCCTATCGGAGATTAACACTCTCACTCCTCCTCTCCCCCAGTTACAGATACCAGGCAGCTTGTTCCCTATCGGAGATTAACCCTCTCACTCCCCACTCCCCCAGTTACAGACACCAGGCACCTTGTTCCCTATGGGATATTAACCATCTCACTCCCCCTCTCCCCCAGTTACAGACACCAGGCAGCTTGTTACCTATCGGATATTAACCCCCTCACTCCCCCTCTCCCCCAGTTACAGACACCAGGCAGCTTGTTCCCTATGGGATATTAACCATCTCACTCCCCCTCTCCCCCTGTTACAGGCACCAGGCAGCTTGTTCCCTATGGGATATTAACCATCTCACTCCCCCTCTCCCCCAGTTACAGACACCAGGCAGCCTGTTCCCTGTCGGAGATTAACCCTCTCACTCCCCCTCTCCCCCAGTTACAGACACCAGGCAGCTTGCTCCCTATCGGAGATTAACCCTCTCACTCCCCCTCTCCCCCAGTTACAGACACCGGGCAACTTGTTCCCTATCGGAGATTAACCCTCTCACTCCCCTCTCCCCTTATTACAGACACCAGGCAGCCTGTTCCCCTATCGGAGATTAACCCTCTCACTCCCCCTCTCCCCCAGTTACAGACACCAGGCAACCTGTTCCCCTATCAGAGATTAACCCTCTCACTATCCCTTCTCGCTCAGTTACAGACACCAGGCAGCTTGTTCCCTATCGGATATTAACCCTCTCACTCCCCCCTCTCCCCCAGTTACAGACACCAGGCAGCTTGTTCCCTATCGGAGATTAACCCTCTCACTCCCCCTCTCCCCCAGTTACAGACACCAGGCAGCTTGTTCCCTATGGGATATTAACCCTCTCACTCCCCCTCTCCCCCAGTTACAGACACCAGGCAGCTTGCTCCCTATCAGAGATTAACCCTCTCACTCCCCCTCTCCCCCAGTTACAGGCACCAGGCAGCTTGTTACCTATCGGAGATTAACCCTCTCACTCCCCCTCTCCCCCAGTTACAGACACCGGGCAGCTTGTTCCCTATCGGAGATTAACCCTCTCACTCCCCCTCTCCCCCAGTTACACACACCAGGCAGCTTGTTCCCTATCGGAGATTAACCCTCTCACTCCCCCTCTCCCCCAGTTACAGACACCAGGCAGCTTGTTCCGTATCGGAGATTAACCCTCTCACTCCCCCTCTCCCCCAGTTACAGACACCGTGCAGCTTGTTCCCTATCGGAGATTAACCCTCTCACTCCCCCTCTCCCCCAGTTACAGACACCGGGCAGCTTGTTCCCTATCGGAGATTAACCCTCTCACTCCCCCTCTCCCCCAGTTACAGACACCAGGCAGCTTGTTCCCTATCGGAGATTAACCCTCTCACTCCTCCTCTCCCCCAGTTACAGGCACCAGGCAGCTTGTTCCCTATCGGAGATTAACCCTCTCACTACCCCTTCCCCGCAGTTACAGGCACCAGGCAGCTTGTTCCCTATCGGAGATTAACCCTCTCACTCCCCCTCTCCCCCTGTTACAGACACCGGGCAGCCTGTTACCTATCGCAGATTAACCCTCTCACTCCCCCTCTCCCCCAGTTACACACACCGTGCAGCCTGTTTCCCTATCGGAGATTAACCCTCTCACTCCCCCTCTCCCCCAGTTACACACACCAGACAACCTGTTCCCCTATTGGAGATTAACACTCTCACTCCCCCTCCCCCCAGTTACACACACCGGGCAGCTTGTTCCCTATGGGATATTAACCATCTCACTCCCCCTCTCCCCCAGTTACAGGCACCAGGCAGCCTGTTCCCTGTCGGAGATTAACCCTCTCACTCCCCCTCTCCCCCAGTTACAGACACCGGGCAACTTGTTCCCTATCAGAGATTAACCCTCTCACTCCCCTCTCCCCTTATTACAGACACCAGGCAGCTTGCTCCCTATCGGAGATTAACCCTCTCACTCCCCTCTCCCCCAGTTACAGACACCAGGCAGCTTGTTCCGTATCGGAGATTAACCCTCTCACTCCCCCTCTCCCCCAGTTACAGACACCGTGCAGCTTGTTCCCTATCAGAGATTAACCCTCTCACTCCTCCTCTCCCCCAGTTACAGACACCGTGCAGCTTGTTCCCTATCAGAGATTAACCCTCTCACTCCCCTCTCCCCTTATTACAGACACCAGGCAGCTTGCTCCCTATCGGAGATTAACCCTCTCACTCCCCTCTCCCCCAGTTACAGACACCAGGCAGCTTGTTCCCTATCGGAGATTAACCATCTCACTCCTCCTCTCCCCCAGTTACAGACACCGTGCAGCCTGTTCCCTATGGGAGATTAACCATCTCACTCCTCCTCTCCCCCAGTTACAGGCACCAGGCAGCTTGTTCCCTATCGGAGATTAACCCTCTCACTCCCCCTCTCCCCCTGTTACAGACACCGGGGCAGCCTGTTACCTATCGCAGATTAACCCTCTCACTCCCCCTCTCCCCCAGTTACACACACCGTGCAGCCTGTTCCCTGTCGGAGATTAACCCTCTCACTCCCCCTCTCCCCCAGTTACACACACCAGGCAGCTTGTTCCCTATCGGAGATTAACCCTCTCACTCCCCACTCCCCCAGTTACAGACACCAGGCAGCTTGTTCCCTATCGGAGATTAACCCTCTCACTCCCCACTCCCCCAGTTACAGACACCAGGCAGCTTGTTCCCTATCGGAGATTAACCCTCTCACTCCCCCTCTCCCCCAGTTACAGACACCAGGCAGCTTGTTCCCTATCGGAGATTAACCCTCTCACTCCCCTCTCCCCCAGTTACAGATACCAGGCAGCTTGTTCCCTATCGGAGATTAACCCTCTCACTCCCCACTCCCCCAGTTACAGACACCAGGCAGCTTGTTCCCTATGGGATATTAACCATCTCACTCCCCCTCTCCCCCAGTTACAGACACCAGGCAGCTTGTTCCCTATCGGAGATTAACCCTCTCACTCCCCCACTCCCCCAGTTACAGACACCAGGCAGCTTGTTCCCTATCGGAGATTAACCCTCTCACTTATCCTCTCCCCCAGTTACAGACACCGGGCAGCTTGTTCCCTATCGGAGATTAACCCTCTCACTCCCCCTCTCCCCCAGTTACAGGCACCGGGCAGCCTATTTCCCCTATCCGAGATTAACCCTCTCACTCACCCTCTCCCCCAGTTACAGGCACCAGGCAGCTTGTTCCCTATCGGAGATTAACCCTCTCACTCCCCCTCTCCCCCTGTTACAGACACCAGGCAGCCTGTTACCTATCGCAGATTAACCCTCTCAGTCCCCCTCTCCCCCAGTTACAGACACCGTGCAGCCTGTTCCCCTATCGGAGATTAACCCTCTCACTCCCCCTCTCCCCCAGTTACACACACCGTGCAGCCTGTTCCCCATCGGAGATTAACCCTCTCACTCCCCCTCTCCCAGTTACAGACACCGTGCAGCCTGTTCCCTATGGGAGATTAACCCTCTCACTCCCCTCTCCCCCAGTTACAGGCACCAGGCAGCTTGTTCCCTATGGGAGATTTATCCTCTCACTCCCCCTCTCCCCCAGTTACAGACACCAGGCAGCTTGTTCCCTATCGGAGATTAACCCTCTCACTCCCCCTCTCCCCCAGTTACAGACACCAGGCAGCTTGTTCCCTATCGGAGATTAACCCTCTCACTCCCCCACTCGCCCAGTTACAGACACCGGGCAGCCTATTTCTCCTATCCGAGATTAACCATCTCACTCCCCCTCTCCCCCTGTTTCAGACACCGGGCAGCCTGTTACCTATCGCAGATTAACCCTCTCACTCCCCCTCTCCCCCAGTTACACACACCGTGCAGCCTGTTCCCTGTCGGAGATTAACCCTCTCACTCCCCCTCTCCCCCAGTTACACACACCAGGCAGCTTGTTCCCTATCGGAGATTAACCCTCTCACTCCCCACTCCCCCAGTTACAGACACCAGGCAGCTTGTTCCCTATCGGAGATTAACCCTCTCACTCCCCTCTCCCCCAGTTACAGTCACCAGGCAGCTTGTTCCCTATCGGAGATTAACCCTCTCACTCCCCACTCCCCCAGTTACAGACACCAGTCAGCTTGTTCCCTATCGGAGATTAACCCTCTCACTCCCCCTCTCCCCCAGTTACAGACACCAGGCAGCTTGTTCCCTATCGGAGATTAACCCTCTCACTCCCCCTCTCCCCCAGTTACAGACACCAGGCAGCCTGTTCCCCTATCGGATATTAACCATCTCACTCCCCCTCTCCCCCAGTTACAGACACCAGGCAGCTTGTTCCCTATCGGAGATTAACCCTCTCACTTATCCTCTCCCCCAGTTACAGACACCGGGCAGCTTGTTCCCTATCGGAGATAAACCCTCTCACTCCCCCTCTCCCCCAGTTACAGACACCAGGCAGCTTGTTCCCGATCCGAGATTAACCATCTCACTCCTCCTCTCCCCCAGTTACAGGCACCAGGCAGCTTGTTCCCTATCGGAGATTAACCCTCTCACTCCCCTCTCCCCCAGTTACAGACACCAGGCAGCTTGTTCCCTATCGGAGATTAACCCTCTCACTCCCCTTCTCCCGCAGTTACAGGCACCAGGCAGCTTGTTCCCTATCGGAGATTAACCCTCTCACTCCCCCTCTCCCCCTGTTACAGACACCGGGCAGCCTGTTACCTATCGCAGATTAACCCTCTCACTCCCCCTCTCCCCCAGTTACACACACTGTGCAGCCTGTTCCCTATCAGAGATTAACCCTCTCACTCCCCCTCTCCCCCAGTTACAGACACCAGGCAGCTTGTTCCCTATCGGAGATTAACCCTCTCACTCCCCCTCTCCCCTTTTTACAGACACCAGGCAGCTTGTTCCCTATCGGAGATTAACCCTCTCACTCTCCCTCTACCCCAGTTAGAGGCAACAGGCAGCCTGTTCCCCTATCAGAGATTAACCCTCTCACTCCCCCTCTCCCCCAGTTACAGACACCAGGCAGCTTGTTCCCTATCGGAGATTAACCCTCTCAGTCCCCCTCTCCCCCAGTTACAGACACCAGGCAGCTTGTTCCCTATCGGAGATTAACCCTCTCACTCCCCTCTCCCCCAGTTACAGACACCAGGCAGCTTGTTCCCTATCGGAGATTAACCCTCTCACTCCCCACTCCCCCAGTTACAGACACCAGGCAGCTTGTTCCCTATCGGAGATTAACCCTCTCACTCCCCCTCTCCCCCAGTTACAGACACCAGGCAGCTTGTTCCCTATCGGTGATTAACCCTCTCACTTATCCTCTCCCCCAGTTACAGACACCGGGCAGCTTGTTCCCTATCGGACATTAACCCTCTCACTCCCCCTCTCCCCCTGTTACAGACACCGGGCAGCCTGTTACCTATCGCAGATTAACCCTCTCACTCCCCCTCTCCCCCAGTTACAGACACCAGGCAGCCTGTTCCCTATCGGAGATTAACCCTCTCACTCCCCCTCTCCCCCAGTTACAGACACCAGGCAGCTTGTTCCCTATGGGAGATTAACCCTCTCAGTCCCCCTCTCTCCCAGTTACAGACACCAGGCAGCTTGTTCCCTATCGGAGATTAACCCTCTCACTCCCCTCTCCCCCAGTTACAGTCACCAGGCAGCTTGTTCCCTATCGGAGATTAACCCTCTCACTCCCCACTCCCCCAGTTACAGACACCAGTCAGCTTGTTCCCTATCGGAGATTAACCCTCTCACTCCCCCTCTCCCCCAGTTACAGACACCAGGCAGCTTGTTCCCTATCGGAGATTAACCCTCTCACTCCCCCTCTCCCCCAGTTACAGACACCAGGCAGCCTGTTCCCCAATCGGATATTAACCATCTCACTCCCCCTCTCCCCCAGTTACAGACACCAGGCAGCTTGTTCCCTATCGGAGATTAACCCTCTCACTCCCCTCTCCCCCAGTTACAGATACCAGGCAGCTTGTTCCCTATCGGAGATTAACCCTCTCACTTATCCTCTCCCCCAGTTACAGACACCGGGCAGCTTGTTCCCTATCGGAGATTAACCCTCTCACTCCCCCTCTCCCCCAGTTACAGACACCAGGCAGCTTGTTCCCTATCGGAGATTAACCCTCTCACTCCCCTCTCCCCCAGTTACAGATACCAGGCAGCTTGTTCCCTATCGGAGATTAACCCTCTCACTCCCCTTCTCCCGCAGTTACAGGCACCAGGCAGCTTGTTCCCTATCGGAGATTAACCCTCTCACTCCCCCTCTCCCCCTGTTACAGACACCGGGCAGCCTGTTACCTATCGCAGATTAACCCTCTCACTCCCCCTCTCCCCCATTTACAGACACCAGGCAGCTTGTTCCCTATCAGAGATTAACCCTCTCACTCTCCCTCTCCCCCAGTTACAGACACCAGGCAGCCTGTTCCCCTATCGGAGATTAACCCTCTCACTCCCCCTCTCCCCCAGTTACAGACACCAGGCAGCTTGTTCCCTATCGGAGATTAACCCTCTCACTCCCCCTCTCCCCCAGTTACAGACACCAGGCAGCCTGTTCCCCTATCGGATATTAACTATCTCACTCCCCCTCTCCCCCAGTTACAGACACCAGGCAGCTTGTTCCCTATTGGAGATTAACCCTCTCACTCTCCCTCTCCCCCAGTTAGAGGCAACAGGCAGCCTGTTCCCTATCGGAGATTAACCCTCTCACTCCCCCTCTCCCCCAGTTACACACACCAGGCAGCCTGTTGCCTATCAGAGATTAACCCTCTCACTCCCCCTCTCCCCCAGTTACAGACACCAGGCAGCTTGTTCCCTATCGGAGATTAACCCTCTCAGTCCCCCTCTCCCCCAGTTACAGACACCAGGCAGCTTGTTCCCTATCGGAGATTAACCCTCTCACTCCCCTCTCCCCCAGTTACAGACACCAGGCAGCTTGTTCCCTATCGGAGATTAACCCTCTCACTCCCCACTCCCCCAGTTACAGACACCAGGCAGCTTGTTCCCTATCGGAGATTAACCCTCTCACTCCCCCTCTCCCCCAGTTACAGACACCGTGCAGCCTGTTCCCCTATCGGAGATTAACCCTCTCACTCCCCCTCTCCCAGTTACAGACACCAGGCAGCCTGTTCCCCTATCGGAGATTAACCCTCTCACTCCCCCTCTCCCCCAGTTACAGACACCAGGCAGCTTGTTCCCTATCGGAGATTAACCCTCTCACTCCCCCTCTCCCCCAGTTACAGACACCAGGCAGCTTGTTCCCTATCGGAGATTAACCCTCTCACTCCCCCCCTCTCCCCAGTGACAGACACCGGGCAGCTTGTTCCCTATGGGATATTAACCATCTCACTCCCCCTCTCCCCCAGTTACAGACACTGGGCAGCTTGTTCCCTATCGGAGATTAACCCCCTCACTCCCCTCTCCCCCAGTTACAGATACCAGGCAGCTTGTTCCCTATCGGAGATTAACCCTCTCACTCCCCCTCTCCCCCAGTTACAGACACCAGGCAGCTTGTTCCCTATCGGAGATTAACCCTCTCACTCCCCCTCTCCCCTTAAAACAGACACCAGGCAGCTTGTTCCCTATCGGAGATTAACCCTCTCACTCCCCTCTCTCCCAGTTACACACACTGTGCAGACTGTTCCCCTATCGGAGATTAACCCTCTCACTCCCCCTCTCCCCCAGTTACACACACTGTGCAGACTGTTCCCCTATCATAGATTAACCCTCTCACTCCCCACTCCCAGTTACAGTCACCGTGCAGCCTGTTCCCTATGGGAGATTAACCCTCTCACTCCCCCTCTCCCAGTTACACACACCGGGCAGCCTGTTCCCCTATCGGAGATTAACCCTCTCACTCCCCCTCTCCCCCACATACAGACACCGGGCAGCCTGTTCCCCTATCAGAGATTAACCCTCTCATTCCCCACTCCCAGTTACACACACCGGGCAGCCTGTTCCCTATGGGAGATTAACCCTCTCACTCCCCCTCTCCCCCAGTGACAGACACCAGGCAGCTTGTTCCCTATGGGATATTAACCATCTCACTCCCCCTCTCCCCCAGTTACAGACACTGGGCAGCTTGTTCCCTATCGGAGATTAACCCCCTCACTCCCCCCTCCCCCAGTTACAGATACCAGGCAGCTTGTTCCCTATCGGAGATTAACCCTCTCACTCCCCCTCTCCCCCAGTTACAGACACCAGGCAGCTTGTTCCCTATCGCAGATTAACCCTCTCACTCCCCCTCTCCCCTTAAAACAGACACCAGGCAGCTTGTTCCCTATCAGAGATTAACCCTCTCACTCCCCTCTCTCCCAGTTACACACACTGTGCAGACTGTTCCCCTATCGGAGATTAACCCTCTCACTCCCCCTCTCCCCCAGTTACACACACTGTGCAGACTGTTCCCCTATCATAGATTAACCCTCTCACTCCCCACTCCCAGTTACAGTCACCGTGCAGCCTGTTCCCTATGGGAGATTAACCCTCTCACTCCCCCTCTCCCAGTTACACACACCGGGCAGCCTGATCCCCTCTCGGAGATTAACCCTCTCACTCCCCCTCTCCCCCACATACAGACACCGGGCAGCCTGTTCCCCTATCAGAGATTAACCCTCTCATTCCCCACTCCCAGTTACACACACCG
Source organism: Isurus oxyrinchus (assembly GCA_026770705.1). NCBI lineage: Eukaryota > Metazoa > Chordata > Chondrichthyes > Lamniformes > Lamnidae > Isurus > Isurus oxyrinchus. The sequence continues at coordinate 25,983 of JANJGN010002098.1, forward strand.
GGCAGCCTGTTCCCTATGGGAGATTAACCCTCTCACTCCCCCTCTCTCCCAGTTACAGACAGCAGGCAGCCTGTTCCCCTATCTTCCTGTCCCCTAAACTCTCCTCTCTTGCATTTGCCACACTCCTGCCTCCCTCCCATCTTCCAGCCCCCACTCAACCCCCCAATGCCTCCCCCATTTGTCCTCCCTGTCCACTCCCTCATTCTCTTCCCCACCCCCTGCCCTCCGCTTCCCACTCCTTCCTCCACACCCCTGTCTCCCCCTCCCCCCCCCACCCCCCAGTCCCTCACTTCCAACTCCCCAATCCACTGTTCCCCTAACCGCACCGCTCCCCACTCCCCAACCCCCGCACTCCCCACTCCCCTCCCCCACTCTACCCACTCCCCTCCCCCGCTCTCCACACTCCCCTCCCCCACTCTACCCACTCCCCTCCCCCGCTCTCCCCACTCCCCTCCCCCGCTCTCCCCACTCCCCTCCTCCACTCTACCCACTCCCCTCCCCCATCTACCCACTCCCCTCCCCCGCTCTCCCCACTCCCCTCCCCCGGTCTCCCCACTCCCCTCCCCCGCTCACCCCACTCCCTCCTCCGCTCTCGCCATTCAACTCCCCCGCTCTCCCCACTTACCTCCCCCACTCGCCCCACTCCCCTACCAATCTCCCCACTCCCTCCACCGTTCTCCCCACTCCCTCCCCCGCTCTCCCCACTCACCTCCCCCGCTCTCCCCACTCACCTCCCCCACTCTCCCCACTCCCCTCCCCTGCTCTCCCCACTCACCTCCCCCGCTCTCCCCACTCACCTCCCCACTCTCCTCAATCCCTCCCCCGCTGTCCCCAATCCCTCCCCACTCACCTCCCCCGCTCTCCCCAATCCCTCCCCCGCGCTCCCCACTCCCCTCCCCCGCTCTCTCCACTCACCTCCCCCGCTCTCCCCACACACCTCCCCCGCTCTCCCCACTCCCCTCCCCCGCTCTCCCCACTCACCTCCCCCGCTCTCCCCAATCCCTCCCCCGCTCTCCCCACTCCCCTCCCCTGCTCTCCCCACTCCCCTCCCCCGCTCTCCCCACTCCTCTTCCCCGCTCTCCCCACTCCCCTCCCCCGTTCTCCCCACTCACCTCTGCCACTCTCCCCAATCCCTCCCCCGCTCACCCCCACTCTCTCCACTCCCTCCCAGTTCTCCCCACTCACCTCCCCCGCTCTCCCCAATCCCTCCCCCGCTCTCCCCACTCCCCTCCCCCGCTCTCCCAACTCCTCTCCCCCGCTCTCCCCACTCCCTCCCCAGTTCTCCCCACTCACCTCCCCCGCTCTCCCCAATCCCTCCCCCGCTCTCCCCACTCCCCTCCCCCGCTCTCCCAACTCCTCTCCCCCGCTCTCCCCACTAACCTCCCCAGCTCTCCCCACTCTCCCCCGCTCTCCCCACTCCCCTCCCCCGCTCTCCCCACTCCCCTCCCCGCTCTCCCCACTCCCCTCCCCCGCTCTCCCCACTCACCTCCCCCACTCTCCCCACTAACCTCCCCCGCTCTCCCCACTCTCCCCCGCTCACCCCACTCACCACTCCCACACTCCCCACTCCCCTCCCCCGCTCTCCCCACTCACCTCCCCCACTCTCCCCACTCCCCTCCCCCGCTCTCCCCACTCACCTCCCCCACTCTCCCCACTCTCCCCCGCTCACCCCACTCACCACTCCCACACTCCCCACTCCCCTCCCCCGCTCTCCCCACTCACCTCCCCCACTCTCCCCACTCCCCTCCCCGCTCTCCCCACTCCCTTCTCCCGCTCTCCCCACTCACCTCCCCCGCTCTCCCCACTCCCCTCCCCCGCTCTCCCCACTCACCTCCCCCGCTCTCCCCACTAACCTCCCCCGCTCTCCCCACTAACCTCCCCCGCTCTCCCCACTCACCTCCCCCGCTCTCCCCACTAACCTCCCCCGCTCTCCCCACTCTCCCCCGCTCACCCCACTCACCACTCCCACTCTCCCCACTCCCCTCCCCCGCTCTCCCCACTCACCTCCCCCACTCTCCCCAGTCCGCTACACCAACGCGGCGTTCCCCTCCTCCCAACTGAAACATCCCCCTCCCCCACCTTGCCGCCATGGCCCCACACACACCCTGGTTGGCGACACCAATTCTCACCAACGCAGTGCTGGCGGGCGAGCGAGCAGAATTCCCGGAGACAGGCGGCACAGGCAGAGAAAGGTGACGCTCAATCGGTGATGACAGCTCTGCGCCCACACCCTCCCAGGACAGGGCAAGATCCAGGACAACTCCCAGCAGCAGCACAACCTCCGGCTCCACCGGTCACTCAGAACAATCGGCAGCGACATCGGGTTCGGGGTGGTTTATATATAAAAATACAGATACCCGGGAGTGAGTTACAGACTGGAATCTAATCGAGGGTTTCGGGGTGGTTTACATATAGAATAACAGATATCCGGGAGTGAGTTACAGACTGGAATCTAATCGAGGGGTTCGGGATGGTTTATATATAGAGTAACAGATACCCGGGAGTGAGTTACAGACTGGAATCTAATCGAGGGTTTCGGTGGGGTTTATATATAGAATACCAGATACCCAGGAGTGAGTTACAGACTAGAATCTAATCGAGGGGATCGGAGTGTTTTATATATAGAATAACAGACACCCGGGAGTGAGTTACAGACTGGAATCTAATCGAGGGGTTCAGTGGGGTTTATATATAGAATACCAGATACCCAGGAGTGAGTTACAGACTGGAATATAATCGAGGGGTTCGGGGTGGTTTATATATAGAATAACAGATACCCGGGAGTGAGTTACAGACTGGAATCTAATCGAGGGTTTCAGGGTATTTTATATATAGAATAACAGATACCCGGGAGTGAGTTACAGGCTGGAATCTAATCGAGGGGTTTATATATAGAATAACAGATACCCGGGAGTGAGTTACAGACTGGAATCTAATCGATAGGTGCAGGGTGGTTTATATATAGAATAACAGATACCCGGGAGTGAGTTAAAGACTGGAGTCTAATCGCGGGGTTCGGGGTGGTTTATATATAGAATAAGAGATACCCGGGAGTGAGTGACAGACTGGAATCTAATCGAGAGGTTGGGGGGGTTTATATATAGAATAACAGATACACGGGAGTGAGTTACAGACTGGAATCTAATCGAGGGGTCCGGGGTGGACTATATACAGAATAACAGATACCTGGTGGTGAGTTACAGACTGGAATCTAATCGAGGGGTTCAGGGTGGTTTATATATAGAATAACAGACACCTGGGAGTGAGTTACAGGCTGGAATCTAATCGAGGGTTTCAGGGTGGTTTATATATAGAATAACAGATACCCGGGAGTGAGTTACAGACTGGAATCTAATCGAGGGGTTCGGAGTGTTTTATATATAGAATAACCGATACCCGGGTGTGAGTTACAGACTGGAATCTAATCGATGGGTTCGGGGTGGTTTATATATAGAATATCAGATACCCAGGAGTAAGTTGCAGACTGGAATTCGATCGAGGGGTTCGGGGTGGTTTATATATAGAATAACAGATACCTGGGAGTGAGTTACAGACTGGAATCTAATCGATGGGTTCGGGTTGGTTTATATATAGAATAACAGATACCCAGGAGTGAGTTACAGGCTGGAATCTAATTGATGGGTTCGGGGTGTTTATATATAGAATAACAGATACCCGGGAGTGAGTTACAGACTGGAATCTAATCGACTGTTCTGGGTGGTTTATATATAGAATAACAGATACCCGGGAGTGAGTTACAGATTGGAATCTAATCGAGGAGTTCGGTGGGATAGGGAGGGGTGTGGGGGCTGGAGGAGGTTACAGAGATAGGGAGGGGTGTAGGGGTTGCTGGAGGAGGTTACAGAGATAGGGAGGGTTGTAGGGGCTGGAGGAGGTTACAGAGATAGGGAGGGGTGTAGGGGCAGGAGGAGGTTACAGAGATAGGGAGGGTTGTAGGGGGCTGGAGGAGGTTACAGAGATAGGGAGGGGGACCGAGTGTGAACACATGCTAAGTGTGGTGAAGCTGGTCTCTCTCAATGAGGATCTCATCCGTGCTGGAATTGGTCCCTGGACATCGAGCGTGTTCTGCTTGAAGAGAGGCAATGGGATTGTTTCTATCCACGAGGGTGTCAGACTAGGCGCTACGTAAAGTCAGAACAGCCCTGGCTGAGTGCAATGCACCCACCGGGTCTCCAGATCAGTGCCTTGTGGGTTAAAGACCCTCCGCTGATACATCAATGGAAGCCAAGGCTGGAACCCGCTGCAGAGGGGAGCGGGGGGGGGGGGGGTCACTTGTACCAGTGGGGGCAGGGGATAAGGAGGGAGGCTTTCTGTACTGACCTGTGCAAGGACATCATTCATGGCTTCACTGGTTTCATCATCGTTCCTCCCTAGAATCCTCAACAGTCTTAATATCCGCACCTTGGAAAACACAGATAAGGGTGTCATGGACCCCATTCCATTCACATCTCCTCAGATACATGAAGCAGCCCCGTGTCCGAATGCAGCAAGACCCTGGACAATATCCAGGCTCGGGAGCTGACCAGTGGCCAGTAACATTCACCCCCACACAAGTGTCAGGCAATGACCATCTCCAACAAGAGAGAATCCAACCATCGCCCCCTTGATGTTCAATGGGCATCACCCTCACTGAATCCCCCACTATCAACATCCTGGGGGTTCCCATTGACCAGAAACTGAACTGGGGACCCAGCCATATAAATACTGTGGCTACAAGAGCAGGTCAGAGGCTGGGAATCCTGCGGAGAGTCACTCACCTCCTGACTCCCCCCCAAAGCCTGTCCACCATCTACAAGGCACAAGTCAGGAGTGGGATGGGACACTCCCCACTTGGCCTGGATGAGTTGCAGCTCCCACAACACTCGAGAAGCTCGACACCGTCCAGGACAAAGCAGCCCCCCCCACCCCCCCTCACTCGATCGGCCCCCCATCCACAAACATTCACTCCATCCCACCCACCGACGCACAGTAGCAGCAGTGTGTGTACCATCTACAAGATGCACTGCAGCAACTCGCCAAGGCTCCTTCGACAGCGCCGCGCAAACCCACGGCCGCTACCGTCTAGAAGGACAAGGGGCAGCAGACACATGGGGGACACCCACCACCTGGAAGTTCCCCCTCCGAGCCCCTCACCATCCCGACTTGGAAATATATCGGCCGTTCCTTCACTGTCGCTGGGTCAAAATCCTGGAACTCCCTCCCTAACAGCACTGTGGGTGTACCTACACCACAGGGACAAAATCCTGGAACTCCCTCCCTAACAGCACCATGGGTGTACCTACACCACAGGGACAAAATCCTGGAACTCCCTCCCTAACAGCGCTATGGGTGTACCTACACCACACAGGGACAAAATCCTGGAACTCCCTCCCTAACAGCGCTGTGGGTGTACCTACACCACAGGGGATAAAATCCTGGAACTCCCTCCCTAACAGCGCCGTGGGTGTACCTACACCACAGGGACAAAATCCTGGAACTCCCTCCCTAACAGCGCTGTGGGTGTACCTACACCACAGGGACAAAATCCTGGAACTCCCTCCCTAACAGCGCTGTGGGTGTACCTACACCACAGGGACAAAATCCTGGAACTCCCTCCCTAACAGCGCTGTGGGTGTACCTACACCACAGGAGACAAAATCCTGGAACTCCCTCCCTAACAGCACCGTGGGTGTACCTACACCACAGGGGATAAAATCCTGGAACTCCCTCCCTAACAGCGCCGTGGGTGTACCTACACCACAGGGACAAAATCCAGGAACTCCCTCCCTAACAGCGCCGTGGGTGTACCTACACCACAGGGGACAAAATCCTGGAACTCCCTCCCTAACAGCGCCGTGGGTGTACCTACACCACAGGGGACAAAATCCTGGAACTCCCTCCCTAACAGCGCTGTGGGTGTACCTACACCACAGGGACAAAATCCTGGAACTCCCTCCCGAACAACACTGTGGGTGTACCTACACCACAGGGTCAAAATCCTGGAACTCCATCCCTAACAGCGCTGTGGGTGTACCTACACCACAGGGGACAAAATCCTGGAACTCCCTCCCTAACAGCGCCGTGGGTGTACCTACACCACACAGGGGACAAAATCCTGGAACTCCCTCCCTAACAGCACTGTGGGTGTACCTACAACACAGGGACAAAATCCTGGAAATCCCTCCCTAACAGCGCTGTGGGTGTACCTACAACACAGGGACAAAATCCTGGAACTCCCTCCCTAACAGTGCCGTGGGTGTACCTACACCACACAGGGGACAAAATCCTGGAACTCCCTCCCTAACAGCGCTGTGGGTGTACCTACACAACAGGAGACAAAATCCTGGAACTCACTCCCTAACAGCGCCGTGGGTGTACCTACACCACACAGGGGACAAAATCCTGGAACTCCCTCCCTAACAGCGCTGTGGGTGTACCTACACCACAGGGACAAAATCCTGCAACTCCCTCCCTAACAGCACTGTGGGTGTACCTACACCACAGGAGACAAAATCCTGGAACTCACTCCCTAACAGCGCCGTGGGTGTACCTACACCACAGGAGACAAAATCCTGGAAATCACTCCCTAACAGCGCCGTGGGTTTACCTACAACACAGGGACAAAATCCTGGAACTCCCTCCCTAACAGCACTGTGGGTGTACCTACACCACAGGGACAAAATCCTGGAACTCCATCCCTAACAGCGCCGTGGGTGTACCTACACCACACAGGGGACAAAATCCTGGAACTCCCTCCCTAACAGCACTGTAGGTGTACCTACATCACAGGGATAAAATCCTAGAACTCCCTCCCTAACAGCGCCGTGGGTGTACCTACACCACAGGGGACAAAATCCTGGAACTCCCTCCCTAACAGCACCGTGGGTGTACCTACACCACAGGGGATAAAATCCTGGAACTCCCTCCCTAACAGCGCCGTGGGTGTACCTACACCACAGGGACAAAATCCAGGAACTCCCTCCCTAACAGCGCTGTGGGTGTACCTACACCACAGGGACAAAATCCTGGAACTCCCTCCCTAACAGCACTGTGGGTGTACCTACACCACAGGGTCAAAATCCTGGAACTCACTCCCTAACAGCGCTGTGGGTGTACCTACACCACAGGGGACAAAATCCTGGAACTCCCTCCCTAACAGCGCCGTGGGTGTACCTACACCACACAGGGGACAAAATCCTGGAACTCCCTCCCTAACAGCACTGTAGGTGTACCTACATCATAGGGACAAAATCCTAGAACTCCCTCCCTAACAGCGCCGTGGGTGTACCTACACCACAGGGACAAATACCTGGAACTCCCTCCCTAAGAGCACTGTAGGTGTACCTACATCACAGGGACAAAATCCTAGAACTCCTTCCCTAACAGCGCCGTGGGTGTACCTACAACACAGGGACAAAATCCTGGAACTTCCGCCCTAACAGCGCTGTTGGTGTACCTACACCACAGGGACAAAATCCTGGAACTCCCTCCCGAACAGCGCCATGGGTGTACCTACACCACAGGGACAAAATCCTGCAACTCCCTCCCTAACAGCACTGTGGGTGTACCTACACCACACAGGGGACAAACTCCTGGAACTCCCTCCCTAAAAGCGCCATGGGTGTACCTACACCACAGGGGGAAAAAATCCTGGAACTCCCTCCCTAACAGCGCTGTGGGTGTACCTACACCACAGGGACAAAATCCTGGAACTCCCTCCCTAACAGCGCTATGGGTGTACCTACACCACACAGGGACAAAATCCTGGAACTCCCTCCCTAACAGCGCTGTGGGTGTACCTACACCACAGGGGACAAAATCCTGGAACTCCCTCCCTAACAGCGAAGTGGGTGTACCTACACCACAGGGACAAAATCCTGGAACTCCCTCCCTAACAGCGCTGTGGGTGTACCTACACCACAGGGACAAAATCCTGGAACTCCCTCCCTAACAGCGCTGTGGGTGTACCTACACCACAGGGACAAAATCCTGGAACTCCCTCCCTAACAGCGCTGTGGGTGTACCTACACCACAGGGGACAAAATCCTGGAACTCCCTCCCTAACAGCACCGTGGGTGTACCTACACCACAGGGGATAAAATCCTGGAACTCCCTCCCTAACAGCGCCGTGGGTGTACCTACACCACAGGGGACAAAATCCTGGAACTCCCTCCCTAACAGCGCCGTGGGTGTACCTACACCACAGGGGACAAAATCCTGGAACTCCCTCCCTAACAGCGCTGTGGGTGTACCTACACCACAGGGACAAAATCCTGGAACTCCCTCCCTAACAGCGCTGTGGGTGTACCTACACCACACAGGGGACAAAATCCTGGAACTCCCTCCCTAACAGCGCTGTGGGTGTACCTACACCACAGGGACAAAATCCTGGAACTCCCTCCCGAACAACACTGTGGGTGTACCTACACCACAGGGTCAAAATCCTGGAACTCCCTCCCTAACAGCGCTGTGGGTGTACCTACACCACAGGGGACAAAATCCTGGAACTCCCTCCCTAACAGCGCCGTGGGTGTACCTACACCACACAGGGGACAAAATCCTGGAACTCCCTCCCTAACAGCACTGTGGGTGTACCTACAACACAGGGACAAAATCCAGGAAATCCCTGCCTAACAGCGCTGTGGGTGTACCTACAAAACAGGGACAAAATCCTGGAACTCCCTCCCTAACAGCGCCGTGGGTGTACCTACACCACACAGGGGACAAAATCCTGGAACTCCCTCCCTAACAGCGCTGTGGGTGTACCTACACCACAGGAGACAAAATCCTGGAACTCACTCCCTAACAGCGCCGTGGGTGTACCTACACCACACAGGGGACAAAATCCTGGAACTCCCTCCCTAACAGCGCTGTGGGTGTACCTACACCACAGGGACAAAATCCTGGAACTCACTCCCTCCCTAACAGCACTGTGGGTGTACCTACACCACAGGAGACAAAATCCTGGAACTCCCTCCCTAACAGCGCCGTGGGTGTACCTACACCACAGGAGACAAAATCCTGGAACTCACTCCCTAACAGCGCCGTGGGTTTACCTACACCACAGGGACAAAATCCTGGAACTCCCTCCCTAACAGCACTGAGGGTGTACCTACACCACAGGGACAAAATCCTGGAACTCCATCCCTAACAGCGCCGTGGGTGTACCTACACCACACAGGGGACAAAATCCTGGAACTCCCTCCCTAACAGCACTGTAGGTGTACCTACATCACAGGGACAAAATCCTAGAACTCCCTCCCTAACAGCGCCGTGGGTGTACCTACACCACAGGGACAAAATCCTGGAACTCCCTCCCTAACAGCGCTGTGGGTGTACCTACACCACAGGGGACAAAATCCTGGAACTCCCTCCCTAACAGCACCGTGGGTGTACCTACACCAAAGGGGATAAAATCCTGGAACTCCCTCCCTAACAGCGCCGTGGGTGTACCTACACCACACAGGGGACAAAATGCTGGAACTCCCTCCCTAACAGCACTGTGGGTGTACCTACAACACAGGGACAAAATCCTGGAAATCCCTCCCTAACAGCGCTGTGGGTGTACCTACAACACAGGGACAAAATCCTGGAACTCCCTCCCTAACAGCGCCTTGGGTGTACCTACACCACACAGGGGACAAAATCCTGGAACTCCCTCCCTAACAGCGCTGTGGGTGTACCTACACCACAGGAGACAAAATCCTGGAACTCACTCCCTAACAGCACTGTGGGTGTACCTACACCACAGGAGACAAAATCCTGGAACTCCCTCCCTAACAGCGCCGTGGGTGTACCTACACCACAGGAGACAAAATCCTGGAACTCACTCCCTAACAGCGCCGTGGGTTTACCTACACCACAGGGACAAAATCCTGGAACTCCCTCCCTAACAGCACTGTGGGTGTACCTACACCACAGGGACAAAATCCTGGAACTCCATCCCTAACAGCGCCGTGGATGTACCTACACCACACAGGGGACAAAATCCTGGAACTCCCTCCCTAACAGCACTGTAGGTGTACCTACATCACAGGGACAAAATCCTAGAACTCCCTCCCTAACAGCGCCGTGGGTGTACCTACACCACAGGGACAAAAACCTGGAACTCCCTCCCTAAGAGCACTGTAGGTGTACCTACATCACAGGGACAAAATCCTAGAACTCCTTCCCTAACAGCGCCGTGGGTGTACCTACAACACAGGGACAAAATCCTGGAACTTCCGCCCTAACAGCGCTGTTGGTGTACCTACACCACAGGGACAAAATCCTGGAACTCCCTCCCTAACAGCGCCATGGGTGTACCTACACCACAGGGACAAAATCCTGCAACTCCCTCCCTAACAGCACTGTGGGTGTACCTACACCACACAGGGGACAAACTCCTGGAACTCCCTCCCTAAAAGCGCCATGGGTGTACCTACACCACAGGGGGACAAAATCCTGGAACTCCCTCCCTAACAGCGCTGTGGGTGTACCTACACCACACAGGAAACAAAATCCTGGAACTCCCTCCCTAACAGCGCTGTGGGTGTAACTACACCACAGGGGACAAAATCCTGGAACTCCCTCCCTAACAGCGCTGTGGGTGTACCTACACCACAGGGAAAAAATCCTGGAACTCCATCCCTAACAGCGCCGTGGGTGTACCTACACCACAGGGACAAAATCCTGGAACTCCCTCCCTAACAGCGCTGTGGGTGTACCTACACCACAGGGACAAAATCCTGGAACTCCCTCCCTAACAGCGCTGTGGGTGTACCTACACCACAGGGGACAAAATCCTGGAACTCCCTCCCTAACAGCGCTGTGGGTGTACCTACACCACAGGGACAAACTCCTGGAACTCCCTCCCTAACAGCGCTGTGGGTGTACCTATACCACAGGGGACACAATCCTGGAACTCCCTCCCTAACAGCGCCGTGGGTGTACCTACACCACAGGGACAAAATCCTGGAACTCCCTCCCTAACAGCGCTGTGGGTGTACCTACACCACACAGGGACAAAATCCTGGAACTCCCTCCCTAACAGCACTGTGGGTGTACCTACACCACACAGGGGACAAAATCCTGGAACTCCCTCCCTAACAGCGCTGTGGGTGTACCTACACCAGAGGGGGACAAAATCCTGTAACTCCCTCCCTAACAGCGCGGTGGGTGTACCTACATCAGAGGGGACAAAATCCTGGAACTCCCTCCCTTACAGCACTGTGGGTGTACCTACATCACAGGGGACAAAATCCTGGAACTCCCTCCCTAACAGAGCCGTGGGTGTACCTACACCACAGGGACAAAATCCTGGAACTCCCTCCCTAACAGCGCTGTGGGTGTACCTACACTACAGGGACAAAATCCTGGAACGCACTCCCTAACAGCACTGTGGGTGTACCTACACCACAGGGACAAAATCCTGGAACTCCCTCCCTAACAGCGCCGTGGATGTACCTACACCACAGGGACAAAATCCTGGAACTCCCTCCCTAACAGCGCTGTGGGTGGACCTACTCCACAGGGGACACAATCCTGGAACTCCCTCCCTAACAGCGCTGTGGGTGTACCTACACCAGAGGGGGACAAAATCCTGGAACTCCCTCCCTAACAGCGCTGTAGGTGTACCTACACCACAGGGACAAAATCCCGGAACTCACTCCCTAACAGCGCTGTGGGTGTTCCTACACCACAGGGACAAAATCCTGGAACTCCCTCCCTAACAGCGCCGTGGGTGTACCTACACCACAGGGGACAAAATCCTGGAACTCCCTCCCTAACAGCGCCGTGGGTGTACCTACACCACAGGGGACAAAACCCTGGAACTCCCTCCCTAACAGCACTGTGGGTGTACCTACAACACAGGGACAAAATCCTGGAAATCCCTCCCTAACAGCGCTGTGGGTGTACCTACAACACAGGAGACAAAATCCTGGAACTCACTCCCTAACAGCACTGTGGGTGTACCTACACCACAGGAGACAAAATCCTGGAACTCCCTCCCTAACAGCGCCGTGGGTGTACCTACACCACAGGAGACAAAATCCTGGAACTCACTCCCTAACAGCGCCGTGGGTTTACCTACACCACAGGGACAAAATCCTGGAACTCCCTCCCTAACAGCACTGTGGGTGTACCTACACCACAGGGACAAAATCCTGGAACTCCATCCCTAACAGCGCCGTGGATGTACCTACACCACACAGGGGACAAAATCCTGGAACTCCCTCCCTAACAGCACTGTAGGTGTACCTACATCACAGGGACAAAATCCTAGAACTCCCTCCCTAACAGCGCCGTGGGTGTACCTACACCACAGGGACAAAAACCTGGAACTCCCTCCCTAAGAGCACTGTAGGTGTACCTACATCACAGGGACAAAATCCTAGAACTCCTTCCCTAACAGCGCCGTGGGTGTACCTACAACACAGGGACAAAATCCTGGAACTTCCGCCCTAACAGCGCTGTTGGTGTACCTACACCACAGGGACAAAATCCTGGAACTCCCTCCCTAACAGCGCCATGGGTGTACCTACACCACAGGGACAAAATCCTGCAACTCCCTCCCTAACAGCACTGTGGGTGTACCTACACCACACAGGGGACAAACTCCTGGAACTCCCTCCCTAAAAGCGCCATGGGTGTACCTACACCACAGGGGGACAAAATCCTGGAACTCCCTCCCTAACAGCGCTGTGGGTGTACCTACACCACACAGGAAACAAAATCCTGGAACTCCCTCCCTAACAGCGCTGTGGGTGTAACTACACCACAGGGGACAAAATCCTGGAACTCCCTCCCTAACAGCGCTGTGGGTGTACCTACACCACAGGGAAAAAATCCTGGAACTCCATCCCTAACAGCGCCGTGGGTGTACCTACACCACAGGGACAAAATCCTGGAACTCCCTCCCTAACAGCGCTGTGGGTGTACCTACACCACAGGGACAAAATCCTGGAACTCCCTCCCTAACAGCGCCGTGGGTGTACCTACACCACACAGGGGACAAAATCCTGGAACTCCCTCCCTAACAGCACTGTGGGTGTACCTACAACACAGGGACAAAATCCTGGAAATCCCTCCCTAACAGCGCTGTGGGTGTACCTACAACACAGGGACAAAATCCTGGAACTCCCTCCCTAACAGCGCCTTGGGTGTACCTACACCACACAGGGGACAAAATCCTGGAACTCCCTCCCTAACAGCGCTGTGGGTGTACCTACACCACAGGAGACAAAATCCTGGAACTCACTCCCTAACAGCACTGTGGGTGTACCTACACCACAGGAGACAAAATCCTGGAACTCCCTCCCTAACAGCGCCGTGGGTGTACCTACACCACAGGAGACAAAATCCTGGAACTCACTCCCTAACAGCGCCGTGGGTTTACCTACACCACAGGGACAAAATCCTGGAACTCCCTCCCTAACAGCACTGTGGGTGTACCTACACCACAGGGACAAAATCCTGGAACTCCATCCCTAACAGCGCCGTGGATGTACCTACACCACACAGGGGACAAAATCCTGGAACTCCCTCCCTAACAGCACTGTAGGTGTACCTACATCACAGGGACAAAATCCTAGAACTCCCTCCCTAACAGCGCCGTGGGTGTACCTACACCACAGGGACAAAAACCTGGAACTCCCTCCCTAAGAGCACTGTAGGTGTACCTACATCACAGGGACAAAATCCTAGAACTCCTTCCCTAACAGCGCCGTGGGTGTACCTACAACACAGGGACAAAATCCTGGAACTTCCGCCCTAACAGCGCTGTTGGTGTACCTACACCACAGGGACAAAATCCTGGAACTCCCTCCCAAACAGCGCCATGGGTGTACCTACACCACAGGGACAAAATCCTGCAACTCCCTCCCTAACAGCACTGTGGGTGTACCTACACCACACAGGGGACAAACTCCTGGAACTCCCTCCCTAAAAGCGCCATGGGTGTACCTACACCACAGGGGGACAAAATCCTGGAACTCCCTCCCTAACAGCGCTGTGGGTGTACCTACACCACACAGGAAACAAAATCCTGGAACTCCCTCCCTAACAGCGCTGTGGGTGTAACTACACCACAGGGGACAAAATCCTGGAACTCCCTCCCTAACAGCGCTGTGGGTGTACCTACACCACAGGGAAAAAATCCTGGAACTCCATCCCTAACAGCGCCGTGGGTGTACCTACACCACAGGGACAAAATCCTGGAACTCCCTCCCTAACAGCGCTGTGGGTGTACCTACACCACAGGGACAAAATCCTGGAACTCCCTCCCTAACAGCGCTGTGGGTGTACCTACACCACAGGGGACAAAATCCTGGAACTCCCTCCCTAACAGCGCTGTGGGTGTACCTACACCACAGGGACAAACTCCTGGAACTCCCTCCCTAACAGCGCTGTGGGTGTACCTATACCACAGGGGACACAATCCTGGAACTCCCTCCCTAACAGCGCCGTGGGTGTACCTACACCACAGGGGACAAAATCCTGGAACTCCCTCCCTAACAGCGCTGTGGGTGTACCTACACCACACAGGGACAAAATCCTGGAACTCCCTCCCTAACAGCACTGTGGGTGTACCTACACCACACAGGGGACAAAATCCTGGAACTCCCTCCCTAACAGCGCTGTGGGTGTACCTACACCAGAGGGGGACAAAATCCTGTAACTCCCTCCCTAACAGCGCGGTGGGTGTACCTACATCAGAGGGGACAAAATCCTGGAACTCCCTCCCTTACAGCACTGTGGGTGTACCTACATCACAGGGGACAAAATCCTGGAACTCCCTCCCTAACAGAGCCGTGGGTGTACCTACACCACAGGGACAAAATCCTGGAACTCCCTCCCTAACAGCGCTGTGGGTGTACCTACACTACAGGGACAAAATCCTGGAACGCACTCCCTAACAGCACTGTGGGTGTACCTACACCACAGGGACAAAATCCTGGAACTCCCTCCCTAACAGCGCCGTGGATGTACCTACACCACAGGGACAAAATCCTGGAACTCCCTCCCTAACAGCGCTGTGGGTGGACCTACTCCACAGGGGACACAATCCTGGAACTCCCTCCCTAACAGCGCTGTGGGTGTACCTACACTACAGGGACAAAATCCTGGAACGCACTCCCTAACAGCACTGTGGGTGTACCTACACCACAGGGACAAAATCCTGGATCTCCCTCCCTAACAGCGCCGTGGGTGTACCTACACCAGAGGGGGACAAAATCCTGGAACTCCCTCCCTAACAGCGCTGTAGGTGTACCTACACCACAGGGACAAAATCCCGGAACTCACTCCCTAACAGCGCTGTGGGTGTTCCTACACCACAGGGACAAAATCCTGGAACTCCCTCCCTAACAGCGCCGTGGGTGTACCTACACCACAGGGGACAAAATCCTGGAACTCCCTCCCTAACAGCGCCGTGGGTGTACCTACACCACAGGGGACAAAACCCTGGAACTCCCTCCCTAACAGCACTGTGGGTGTACCTACACCACAGGGACAAAATCCTGGAACTCCCTCCCTAACAGCGCTGTGGGTGTACCTACACTACAGGGACAAAATCCTGGAACGCACTCCCTAACAGCACTGTGGGTGTACCTACACCACAGGGACAAAATCCTGGAACTCCCTCCCTAACAGCGCCGTGGATGTACCTACACCACAGGGACAAAATCCTGGAACTCCCTCCCTAACAGCGCTGTGGGTGGACCTACTCCACAGGGGACACAATCCTGGAACTCCCTCCCTAACAGCGCTGTGGGTGTACCTACACCAGAGGGGGACAAAATCCTGGAACTCCCTCCCTAACAGCGCTGTAGGTGTACCTACACCACAGGGACAAAATCCCGGAACTCACTCCCTAACAGCGCTGTGGGTGTTCCTACACCACAGGGACAAAATCCTGGAACTCCCTCCCTAACAGCGCCGTGGGTGTACCTACACCACAGGGGACAAAATCCTGGAACTCCCTCCCTAACAGCGCCGTGGGTGTACCTACACCACAGGGGACAAAACCCTGGAACTCCCTCCCTAACAGCACTGTGGGTGTACCTACAACACAGGGACAAAATCCTGGAAATCCCTCCCTAACAGCGCTGTGGGTGTACCTACAACACAGGGACAAAATCCTGGAACTCCCTCCCTAACAGCGCCTTGGGTGTACCTACACCACACAGGGGACAAAATCCTGGAACTCCCTCCCTAACAGCGCTGTGGGTGTACCTACACCACAGGAGACAAAATCCTGGAACTCACTCCCTAACAGCACTGTGGGTGTACCTACACCACAGGAGACAAAATCCTGGAACTCCCTCCCTAACAGTGCCGTGGGTGTACCTACACCACAGGAGACAAAATCCTGGAACTCACTCCCTAACAGCGCCGTGGGTTTACCTACACCACAGGGACAAAATCCTGGAACTCCCTCCCTAACAGCACTGTGGGTGTACCTACACCATAGGGACAAAATCCTGGAACTCCATCGCTAACAGCGCCGTGGATGTACCTACACCACACAGGGGACAAAATCCTGTAACTCCCTCCCTAACAGCACTGTAGGTGTACCTACATCACAGGGACAAAATCCTAGAACTCCCTCCCTAACAGCGCCGTGGGTGTACCTACACCACAGGAGACAAAATCCTGGAACTCACTCCCTAACAGCGCCGTGGGTTTACCTACACCACAGGGACAAAATCCTGGAACTCCCTCCCTAACAGCACTGTGGGTGTACCTACACCACAGGGACAAAATCCTGGAACTCCATCGCTAACAGCGCCGTGGATGTACCTACACCACACAGGGGACAAAATCCTGGAACTCCCTCCCTAACAGCACTGTAGGTGTACCTACATCACAGGGACAAAATCCTAGAACTCCCTCCCTAACAGCGCCGTGGGTGTACCTACACCACAGGGACAAAAACCTGGAACTCCCTCCCTAAGAGCACTGTAGGTGTACCTACATCACAGGGACAAAATCCTAGAACTCCTTCCCTAACAGCGCCGTGGGTGTACCTACAACACAGGGACAAAATCCTGGAACTTCCGCCCTAACAGCGCTGTTGGTGTACCTACACCACAGGGACAAAATCCTGGAACTCCCTCCCTAACAGCGCCATGGGTGTACCTACACCACAGGGACAAAATCCTGCAACTCCCTCCCTAACAGCACTGTGGGTGTACCTACACCACACAGGGGACAAACTCCTGGAACTCCCTCCCTAACAGCGCTGTGGGTGTACCTACACCACAGGGAAAAAATCCTGGAACTCCATCCCTAACAGCGCCGTGGGTGTACCTACACCACAGGGACAAAATCCTGGAACTCCCTCCCTAACAGCGCTGTGGGTGTACCTACACCACAGGGACAAAATCCTGGAACTCCCTCCCTAACAGCGCTGTGGGTGTACCTACACCACAGGGGACAAAATCCTGGAACTCCCTCCCTAACAGCGCTGTGGGTGTACCTACACCACAGGGACAAACTCCTGGAACTCCCTCCCTAACAGCGCTGTGGGTGTACCTACAACACAGGGGACACAATCCTGGAACTCCCTCCCTAACAGCGCCGTGGGTGTACCTACACAACAGGGGACAAAATCCTGGAACTCCCACCCTAACAGCGCTGTGGGTGTACCTACACCACACAGGGGACAAAATCCTGGAACTCCCTCCCTAACAGCGCTGTGGGTGTACCTACACCACACAGGGAACAAAATCCTGGAACTCCCTCCCTAACAGCGCTGTGGGTGTACCTACACCAGAGGGGACAAAACCCTGGAACTCCCTCCCTAACAGCACTGTGGGTGTACCTACAACACTGGGACAAAATCCTGGAAATCCCTCCCTAACAGCGCTGTGGGTGTACCTGCAACACAGGGACAAAATCCTGGAACTCCCTCCCTAACAGCGCCTTGGGTGTACCTACACCACACAGGGGACAAAATCCTGGAACTCCCTCCCTAACAGCGCTGTGGGTGTACCTACACCACAGGAGACAAAATCCTGGAACTCACTCCCTAACAGCACTGTGGGTGTACCTACACCACAGGAGACAAAATCCTGGAACTCCCTCCCTAACAGCGCCGTGGGTGTACCTACACCACAGGAGACAAAATCCTGGAACTCACTCCCTAACAGCGCCGTGGGTTTACCTACACCACAGGGACAAAATCCTGGAACTCCCTCCCTAACAGCACTGTGGGTGTACCTACACCACAGGGACAAAATCCTGGAACTCCATCGCTAACAGCGCCGTGGATGTACCTACACCACACAGGGGACAAAATCCTGGAACTCCCTCCCTAACAGCACTGTAGGTGTACCTACATCACAGGGACAAAATCCTAGAACTCCCTCCCTAACAGCGCCGTGGGTGTACCTACACCACAGGGACAAAAACCTGGAACTCCCTCCCTAAGAGCACTGTAGGTGTACCTACATCACAGGGACAAAATCCTAGAACTCCTTCCCTAACAGCGCCGTGGGTGTACCTACAACACAGGGACAAAATCCTGGAACTTCCGCCCTAACAGCGCTGTTGGTGTACCTACACCACAGGGACAAAATCCTGGAACTCCCTCCCTAACAGCGCCATGGGTGTACCTACACCACAGGGACAAAATCCTGCAACTCCCTCCCTAACAGCACTGTGGGTGTACCTACACCACACAGGGGACAAACTCCTGGAACTCCCTCCCTAACAGCGCTGTGGGTGTACCTACACCACAGGGAAAAAATCCTGGAACTCCATCCCTAACAGCGCCGTGGGTGTACCTACACCACAGGGACAAAATCCTGGAACTCCCTCCCTAACAGCGCTGTGGGTGTACCTACACCACAGGGACAAAATCCTGGAACTCCCTCCCTAACAGCGCTGTGGGTGTACCTACACCACAGGGGACAAAATCCTGGAACTCCCTCCCTAACAGCGCTGTGGGTGTACCTACACCACAGGGACAAACTCCTGGAACTCCCTCCCTAACAGCGCTGTGGGTGTACCTACACCACAGGGGACACAATCCTGGAACTCCCTCCCTAACAGCGCCGTGGGTGTACCTACACCACAGGGGACAAAATCCTGGAACTCCCTCCCTAACAGCGCTGTGGGTGTACCTACACCACACAGGGACAAAATCCTGGAACTCCCTCCCTAACAGCACTGTGGGTGTACCTACACCACACAGGGGACAAAATCCTGGAACTCCCTCCCTAACAGCGCTGTGGGTGTACCTACACCAGAGGGGGACAAAATCCTGGAACTCCATCCCTAACAGCGCCGTGGGTGTACCTACATCAGAGGGGACAAAATCCTGGAACTCCCTCCCTAACAGCACTGTGGGTGTACCTACATCACAGGGGACAAAATCCTGGAACTCCCTCCCTAACAGCGCCGTGGGTGTACCTACACCACAGGGACAAAATCCTGGAACTCCCTCCCTAACAGCGCTGTGGCTGTACCTACACTACAGGGACAAAATCCTGGAACGCACTCCCTAACAGCACTGTGGGTGTACCTACACCACAGGGACAAAATCCTGGAACTCCCTCCCTAACAGCGCCGTGGGTGTACCTACACCACAGGGACAAAATCCTGGAACTCCCTCCCTAACAGCGCTGTGGGTGTACCTACCCCAGAGGGGGACAAAATCCTGGAACTCCCTCCCTAACAGCGCTGTAGGTGTACCTACACCACAGGGACAAAATCCCGGAACTCACTCCCTAACAGCGCTGTGGGTGTTCCTACACCACAGGGACAAAATCCTGGAACTCCCTCCCTAACAGCGCCGTGGGTGTACCTACACCACAGGGGACAAAATCCTGGAACTCCCTCCCTAACAGCGCCGTGGGTGTACCTACACCACAGGGGACAAAACCCTGGAACTACCTCTCTAACAGCGCCGAAGGTGTACCTACACCACACAGGGACAAAATCCTGGAACTCCCTCCCTAACAGCACTGTGGGTGTACCTACACCACAGGGACAAAATCCTGGAACTCCCTCCCTAACAGCGCCGTGGGTGTACCTACACCACAGGGACAAAATCCCGGAACTCCCTCCCTAACAGCGCTGTGGGTGTACCTACACCACAGGGACAAAATCCTGGAACTCCCTCCCTAACAGCGCTGTGGGTGTACCTACACCACAGGGGACAAAATCCTGGAACTCCCTCCCTAACAGCGCTGTGGGTGTACCTACACTACAGGGACAAAATCCTGGAAATCACTCCCTAACAGCACTGTGGGTGTACCTACACCACAGGGACAAAATCCTGGAATTCCCTCCCTAACAGCCCTGTGGGTGTACCTACACCACAGGGACAAAATCCTGGAACTCCCTCCCTAACAGCGCTGTGGGTGTACCTACACCACAGGGACAAAATCCTGGAACTCCCTCCCTAACAGCGCTGTGCGTGTACCTACACCACAGGGGACAAAATTTTGGAACTCCCTCCCTAACAGCAAAGTGGGTGTACCTACACCACAGGGACAAAGTCCTGGAACTCCCTCCCTAACAGCGCTGTGGGTGTACCTACACCACAGGGGACAAAATCCTGGAACTCACTCCCTAACATCGCCGTGGGTGTACCTACACCACACAGGGGACAAAATCCTGGAACTCCCTCCCTAACAGCGCTGTGGGTGTACCTACACCACAGGGACAAAATCCTGCAACTCCCTCCCTAACAGCACTGTGGGTGTACCTACACCACAGGAGACAAAATCCTGGAACTCCCTCCCTAACAGCGCCGTGGGTGTACCTACACCACAGGAGACAAAATCCTGGAACTCACTCCCTAACAGCGCCGTGTGTTTACCTATACCACAGGGACAAAATCCTGGAACTCCCTCCCTAACAGCACCGTGGGTGTACCTACACCACAGGGACAAAATCCTGGAACTCCATCCCTAACAGCGCCGTGGGTGTACCTACACCACACAGGGGACAAAATCATGGAACTCCCTCCCTAACAGCACTGTAGGTGTACCTACATCACAGGGACATAATCCTAGAACTCCCTCCCTAACAGCGCCGTGGGTGTACCTACACCACAGGGACAAAATCCTGGAACTCCCTCCCTAAAAGCGCTTTGGGTGTACCTACACCACAGGGTACAAATTCCTGGAACTCCCTCACTAACAGCACCGTGGGTGTACCTACACCACAGGGGATAAAATCCTGGAACTCCCTCCCTAACAGCGCCGTGGGTGTACCTACACCACAGGGACAAAATCCAGGAACTCCCTCCCTAACAGCGCTGTGGGTGTACCTACACCACAGGGACAAAATCCTGGAACTCCCTCCCTAACAGCACTGTGGGTGTACCTACACCACAGGGTCAAAATCCTGGAACTCCCTCCCTAACAGCGCTGTGGGTGTACCTACACCACAGGGACAAAATCCTGGAACTCCCTCCCTAACAGCGCTGTGGGTGTACCTACACCACAGGGGACAAAATCCTGGAACTCCCTCCCTAACAGCGCCGTGGGTGTACCTACACCACACAGGGGACAAAATCCTGGAACTCCCTCCCTAACAGCACTGTGGGTGTACCTACAACACAGGGACAAAATCCTGGAAATCCCTCCCTAACAGCGCTGTGGGTGTACCTACAACACAGGGACAAAATCCTGGAACTCCCTCCCTAACAGCGCTGTGGGTGTACCTACACTACAGGGACAAAATCCTGGAACGCACTCCCTAACAGCACTGTGGGGGGTACCTACACCACAGGGACAAAATCCTGGAACTCCCTCCCTAACAGCGCCGTGGATGTACCTACACCACAGGGACAAAATCCTGGAACTCCCTCCCTAACAGCGTTGTGGGTGGACCTACACCACAGGGGACACAATCCTGGAACTCCCTCCCTAACAGCGCTGTGGGTGTACCTACACCAGAGGGGGACAAAATCCTGGAACTCCCTCCCTAACAGCGCTGTAGGTGTACCTACACCACAGGGACAAAATCCCGGAACTCACTCCCTAACAGCGCTGTGGGTGTTCCTACACCACAGGGACAAAATCTTGGAACTCCCTCCCTAACAGCGCCGTGGGTGTACCTACACCACAGGGGACAAAATCCTGGAACTCCCTCCCTAACAGCGCCGTGGGTGTACCTACACCACAGGGGACAAAACCCTGGAACTCCCTCCCTAACAGCACTGTGGGTGTACCTACAACACTGGGACAAAATCCTGGAAATCCCTCCCTAACAGCGCTGTGGGTGTACCTACAACACAGGGACAAAATCCTGGAACTCCCTCCCTAACAGCGCTGTGGGTGTACCTACACCACAGGAGACAAAATCCTGGAACTCACTCCCTAACAGCACTGTGGGTGTACCTACACCACAGGAGACAAAATCCTGGAACTCCCTCCCTAACAGCGCCGTGGGTGTACCTACACCACAGGAGACAAAATCCTGGAACTCACTCCCTAACAGCGCCGTGGGTTTACCTACACCACAGGGACAAAATCCTGGAACTCCCTCCCTAACAGCACTGTGGGTGTACCTACACCACAGGGACAAAATCCTGGAACTCCATCGCTAACAGCGCCGTGGATGTACCTACACCACACAGGGGACAAAATCCTGGAACTCCCTCCCTAACAGCACTGTAGGTGTACCTACATCACAGGGACAAAATCCTAGAACTCCCTCCCTAACAGCGCCGTGGGTGTACCTACACCACAGGGACAAAAACCTGGAACTCCCTCCCTAAGAGCACTGTAGGTGTACCTACATCACAGGGACAAAATCCTAGAACTCCTTCCCTAACAGCGCCGTGGGTGTACCTACAACACAGGGACAAAATCCTGGAACTTCCGCCCTAACAGCGCTGTTGGTGTACCTACACCACAGGGACAAAATCCTGGAACTCCCTCCCTAACAGCGCCATGGGTGTACCTACACCACAGGGACAAAATCCTGCAACTCCCTCCCTAACAGCACTGTGGGTGTACCTACACCACACAGGGGACAAACTCCTGGAACTCCCTCCCTAACAGCGCTGTGGGTGTACCTACACCACAGGGAAAAAATCCTGGAACTCCATCCCTAACAGCGCCGTGGGTGTACCTACACCACAGGGACAAAATCCTGGAACTCCCTCCCTAACAGCGCTGTGGGTGTACCTACACCACAGGGACAAAATCCTGGAACTCCCTCCCTAACAGCGCTGTGGGTGTACCTACACCACAGGGGACAAAATCCTGGAACTCCCTCCCTAACAGCGCTGTGGGTGTACCTACACCACAGGGACAAACTCCTGGAACTCCCTCCCTAACAGCGCTGTGGGTGTACCTACACCACAGGGGACACAATCCTGGAACTCCCTCCCTAACAGCGCCGTGGGTGTAGCTACACCACAGGGGACAAAATCCTGGAACTCCCTCCCTAACAGCGCTGTGGGTGTACCTACACCACACAGGGACAAAATCCTGGAACTCCCTCCCTAACAGCACTGTGGGTGTACCTACACCACACGGGACAAAATCCTGGAACTCCCTCCCTAACAGCGCTGTGGGTGTACCTACACCAGAGGGGGACAAAATCCTGGAACTCCATCCCTAACAGCGCCGTGGGTGTACCTACATCAGAGGGGACAAAATACTGGAACTCCCTCCCTAACAGCACTGTGGGTGTACCTACATCACAGGGGACAAAATCCTGGAACTCCCTCACTAACAGCGCCGTGGGTGTACCTACACCACAGGGACAAAATCCTGGAACTCCCTCCCTAACAGCGCTGTGGGTGTACCTACACTACAGGGACAAAATCCTGGAACGCACTCCCTAACAGCACTGTGGGTGTACCTACACCACAGGGACAAAATCCTGGAACTCCCTCACTAACAGCGCCGTGGGTGTACCTACACCACAGGGACAAAATCCTGGAACTCCCTCCCTAACAGCGCTGTGGGTGTACCTACACCAGAGGGGGACAAAATCCTGGAACTCCCTCCCTAACAGCGCTGTAGGTGTACCTACACCACAGGGACAAAATCCCGGAACTCACTCCCTAACAGCGCTGTGGGTGTCCCTACACCACAGGGACAAAATCCTGGAACTCCCTCCCTAACAGCGCCGTGGGTGTACCTACACCACAGGGGACAAAATCCTGGAACTCCCTCCCTAACAGCGCCGTGGGTGTACCTACACCACAGGGGACAAAACCCTGGAACTACCTCTCTAACAGCGCCGAAGGTGTACCTACACCACACAGGGACAAAATCCTGGAACTCCCTCCCTAACAGCACTGTGGGTGTACCTACACCACAGGGACAAAATCCTGGAACTCCCTCCCTAACAGCGCCGTGGGTGTACCTACACCACAGGGACAAAATCCCGGAACTCCCTCCCTAACAGCGCTGTGGGTGTACCTACACCACAGGGACAAAATCCTGGAACTCCCTCCCTAACAGCGCTGTGGGTGTACCTACACCACAGGGGACAAAATCCTGGAACTCCCTCCCTAACAGCGCTGTGGGTGTACCTACACCACAGGGAAAAAATCCTGGAACTCCATCCCTAACAGCGCTGTGGGTGTACCTACACTACAGGGACAAAATCCTGGAAATCACTCCCTAACAGCACTGTGGGTGTACCTACACCACAGGGACAAAATCCTGGAATTCCCTCCCTAACAGCCCTGTGGGTGTACCTACACCACAGGGACAAAATCCTGGAACTCCCTCCCTAACAGCGCTGTGGGTGTACCTACACCACAGGGACAAATTCCTGGAACTCCCTCCCTAACAGCGCTGTGGGTGTACCTACACCACAGGGGACAAAATTTTGGAACTCCCTCCCTAACAGCAAAGTGGGTGTACCTACACCACAGGGACAAAGTCCTGGAACTCCCTCCCTAACAGCGCTGTGGGTGTACCTACACCACAGGGGACAAAATCCTGGAACTCACTCCCTAACAGCACTGTGGGTGTACCTACACCACACGGGACAAAATCCCGGAACTCTCTCCCTAACCGCACAGTGGGTGTATTAACACCACAGGGACAAAATCCTGGAACTCCCTCCAGAACAGCGCCGTGGGTGTACCTACACCACAGGGACAAAATCCTGGAACTCCCTCCCTAACAGCACTGTGGGTGTACCTACACCACAGGAGACAAAATCCTGGAACTCACTCCCTAACATCGCCGTGGGTGTACCTACACCACACAGGGGACAAAATCCTGGAACTCCCTCCCTAACAGCGCTGTGGGTGTACTTACACCACAGGGACAAAATCCTGCAACTCCCTCCCTAACAGCACTGTGGGTGTACCTACACCACAGGAGACAAAATCCTGGAACTCCCTCCCTAACAGCGCCGTGGGTGTACCTACACCACAGGAGACAAAATCCTGGAACTCACTCCCTAACAGCGCTGTGGGTGTACCTACACCACAGGGGACACAATCCTGGAACTCCCTCCCTAACAGCGCCGTGGGTGTAGCTACACCACAGGGGACAAAATCCTGGAACTCCCTCCCTAACAGCGCTGTGGGTGTACCTACACCACACAGGGACAAAATCCTGGAACTCCCTCCCTAACAGCACTGTGGGTGTACCTACACCACACAGGGGACAAAATCCTGGAACTCCCTCCCTAACAGCGCTGTGGGTGTACCTACACCAGAGGGGGACAAAATCCTGGAACTCCATCCCTAACAGCGCCGTGGGTGTACCTACATCAGAGGGGACAAAATCCTGGAACTCCCTCCCTAACAGCACTGTGGGTGTACCTACATCACAGGGGACAAAATCCTGGAACTCCCTCCCTAACAGCGCCGTGGGTGTACCTACACCACAGGGACAAAATCCTGGAACTCCCTCCCTAACAGCGCTGTGGGTGTACCTACACTACAGGGACAAAATCCTGGAACGCACTCCCTAACAGCACTGTGGGTGTACCTACACCACAGGGACAAAATCCTGGAACTCCCTCCCTAACAGCGCCGTGGGTGTACCTACACCACAGGGACAAAATCCTGGAACTCCCTCCCTAACAGCGCTGTGGGTGTACCTACACCAGAGGGGGACAAAATCCTGGAACTCCCTCCCTAACAGCGCTGTAGGTGTACCTACACCACAGGGACAAAATCCCGGAACTCACTCCCTAACAGCGCTGTGGGTGTCCCTACACCACAGGGACAAAATCCTGGAACTCCCTCCCTAACAGCGCCGTGGGTGTACCTACACCACAGGGGACAAAATCCTGGAACTCCCTCCCTAACAGCGCCGTGGGTGTACCTACACCACAGGGGACAAAACCCTGGAACTACCTCTCTAACAGCGCCGAAGGTGTACCTACACCACACAGGGACAAAATCCTGGAACTCCCTCCCTAACAGCACTGTGGGTGTACCTACACCACAGGGACAAAATCCTGGAACTCCCTCCCTAACAGCGCCGTGGGTGTACCTACACCACAGGGACAAAATCCCGGAACTCCCTCCCTAACAGCGCTGTGGGTGTACCTACACCACAGGGACAAAATCCTGGAACTCCCTCCCTAACAGCGCTGTGGGTGTACCTACACCACAGGGGACAAAATCCTGGAACTCCCTCCCTAACAGCGCTGTGGGTGTACCTACACGACAGGGACAAAATCCTGGAAATCACTCCCTAACAGCACTGTGGGTGTACCTACACCACAGGGACAAAATCCTGGAATTCCCTCCCTAACAGCCCTGTGGGTGTACCTACACCACAGGGACAAAATCCTGGAACTCCCTCCCTAACAGCGCTGTGGGTGTACCTACACCACAGGGACAAAATCCTGGAACTCCCTCCCTAACAGCGCTGTGGGTGTACCTACACCACAGGGGACAAAATTTTGGAACTCCCTCCCTAACAGCAAAGTGGGTGTACCTACACCACAGGGACAAAGTCCTGGAACTCCCTCCCTAACAGCGCTGTGGGTGTACCTACACCACAGGGGACAAAATCCTGGAACTCACTCCCTAACAGCACTGTGGGTGTACCTACACCACACGGGACAAAATCCCGGAACTCTCTCCCTAACCGCACAGTGGGTGTACCTACACCACAGGGACAAAATCCTGGAACTCCCTCCAGAACAGCGCCGTGGGTGTACCTACACCACAGGGACAAAATCCTGGAACTCCCTCCCTAACAGCACTGTGGGTGTACCTACACCACAGGAGACAAAATCCTGGAACTCACTCCCTAACATCGCCGTGGGTGTACCTACACCACACAGGGGACAAAATCCTGGAACTCCCTCCCTAACAGCGCTGTGGGTGTACTTACACCACAGGGACAAAATCCTGCAACTCCCTCCCTAACAGCACTGTGGGTGTACCTACACCACAGGAGACAAAATCCTGGAACTCCCTCCCTAACAGCGCCGTGGGTGTACCTACACCACAGGAGACAAAATCCTGGAACTCACTCCCTAACAGCGCCGTGTGTTTACCTATACCACAGGGACAAAATCCTGGAACTCCCTCCCTAACAGCACCGTGGGTGTACCTACACCACAGGGACAAAATCCTGGAACTCCATCCCTAACAGCGCCGTGGGTGTAACTACACCACACAGGGGACAAAATCCTGGAACTCCCTCCCTAACAGCACTGTAGGTGTACCTACATCACAGGGACATAATCCTAGAACTCCCTCCCTAACAGCGCCGTGGGTGTACCTACACCACAGGGACAAAATCCTGGAACTCCCTCCCTAAAAGCGCTGTGGGTGTACCTACACCACAGGGGACAAAATCCTGGAACTCCCTCACTAACAGCACCGTGGGTGTACCTACACCACAGGGGATAAAATCCTGGAACTCCCTCCCTAACAGCGCCGTGGGTGTACCTACACCACAGGGACAAAATCCAGGAACTCCCTCCCTAACAGCGCTGTGGGTGTACCTACACCACAGGGACAAAATCCTGGAACTCCCTCCCTAACAGCACTGTGGGTGTACCTACACCACAGGGACAAAATCCTGGAACTCCCTCCCTAACAGCGCCGTGGGTGTACCTACACCACAGGGACAAAATCCCGGAACTCCCTCCCTAACAGCGCTGTGGGTGTACCTACACCACAGGGACAAAATCCTGGAACTCCCTCCCTAACAGCGCTGTGGGTGTACCTACACCACAGGGGACAAAATCCTGGAACACCCTCCCTAACAGCGCTGTGGGTGTACCTACACCACAGGGGACAAAATTTTGGAACTCCCTCCCTAACAGCAAAGTGGGTGTACCTACACCACAGGGACAAAGTCCTGGAACTCCCTCCCTAACAGCGCTGTGGGTGTACCTACACCACAGGGGACAAAATCCTGGAACTCACTCCCTAACAGCACTGTGGGTGTACCTACACCACACGGGACAAAATCCCGGAACTCTCTCCCTAACCGCACAGTGGGTGTACCTACACCACAGGGACAAAATCCTGGAACTCCCTCCAGAACAGCGCCGTGGGTGTACCTACACCACAGGGACAAAATCCTGGAACTCCCTCCCTAACAGCACTGTGGGTGTACCTACACCACAGGAGACAAAATCCTGGAACTCACTCCCTAACATCGCCGTGGGTGTACCTACACCACACAGGGGACAAAATCCTGGAACTCCCTCCCTAACAGCGCTGTGGGTGTACTTACACCACAGGGACAAAATCCTGCAACTCCCTCCCTAACAGCACTGTGGGTGTACCTACACCACAGGAGACAAAATCCTGGAACTCCCTCCCTAACAGCGCCGTGGGTGTACCTACACCACAGGAGACAAAATCCTGGAACTCACTCCCTAACAGCGCCGTGTGTTTACCTATACCACAGGGACAAAATCCTGGAACTCCCTCCCTAACAGCACCGTGGGTGTACCTACACCACAGGGACAAAATCCTGGAACTCCATCCCTAACAGCGCCGTGGGTGTACCTACACCACACAGGGGACAAAATCCTGGAACTCCCTCCCTAACAGCACTGTAGGTGTACCTACATCACAGGGACATAATCCTAGAACTCCCTCCCTAACAGCGCCGTGGGTGTACCTACACCACAGGGACAAAATCCTGGAACTCCCTCCCTAAAAGCGCTGTGGGTGTACCTACACCACAGGGGACAAAATCCTGGAACTCCCTCACTAACAGCACCGTGGGTGTACCTACACCACAGGGGATAAAATCCTGGAACTCCCTCCCTAACAGCGCCGTGGGTGTACCTACACCACAGGGACAAAATCCAGGAACTCCCTCCCTAACAGCGCTGTGGGTGTACCTACACCACAGGGACAAAATCCTGGAACTCCCTCCCTAACAGCACTGTGGGTGTACCTACACCACAGGGTCAAAATCCTGGAACTCCCTCCCTAACAGCGCTGTGGGTGTACCTACACCACAGGGGACAAAATCCTGGAATTCCCTCCCTAACAGCGCCGTGGGTGTACCTACACCACACAGGGGACAAAATCCTGGAACTCCCTCCCTAACAGCACTGTGGGTGTACCTACAACACAGGGACAAAATCCTGGAAATCCCTCCCTAACAGCGCTGTGGGTGTACCTACAACACAGGGACAAAATCCTGGAACTCCCTCCCTAACAGCGCCGTGGGTGTACCTACACCACACAGGGGACAAAATCCTGGAACTCCCTTCCTAACAGCGCTGTGGGTGTACCTACACCACAGGAGACAAAATCCTGGAACTCACTCCCTAACAGCGCCTTGGGTGTACCTACACCACACAGGGGACAAACTCCTGGAACTCCCTCCCTAAAAGCGCCATGGGTGTACCTACACCGCAGGGGGACAAAATCCTGGAACTCCCTCCCTAACAGCGCTGTGGGTGTACCTACACCAGAGGGGGACAAAATCCTGGAACTCCCTCCCTAACAGCGCGGTGGGTGTACCTACATCAGAGGGGACAAAATCCTGGAAATCCCTCCCTAACAGCACTGTGGGTGTACCTACATCACAGGGGACAAAATCCTGGAACTCCCTCCCTAACAGCGCCGTGGGTGTACCTACACCACAGGGACAACATCCTGGAACTCCCTCCCTAACAGCGCTGTGGGTGTACCTACACTACATGGACAAAATCCTGGAACGCACTCCCTAACAGCACTATGGGTGTACCTACACCACAGGGACAAAATCCTGGAACTCCCACCCTAACAGCGCCGTGGGTGTAACTACACCACAGGGACAAAATCCTGGAACTCCCTCCCTAACAGCGCTGTGGGTGTACCTACACCACAGGGACAAAATCCTGGAACTTCCGCCCTAACAGCGCTGTTGGTGTACCTACACCACAGGGACAAAATCCTGGAACTCCCTCCCTAACAGCGCCATGGGTGTACCTACACCACAGGGACAAAATCCTGCAACTCCCTCCCTAACAGCACTGTGGGTGTACCTACACCACACAGGGGACAAACTCCTGGAACTCCCTCCCTAACAGCGCTGTGGGTGTACCTACACCACAGGGAAAAAATCCTGGAACTCCATCCCTAACAGCGCCGTGGGTGTACCTACACCACAGGGACAAAATCCTGGAACTCCCTCCCTAACAGCGCTGTGGGTGTACCTACACCACAGGGACAAAATCCTGGAACTCCCTCCCTAACAGCACTGTGGGTGTACCTACACCACAGGGACAAAATCCTGGAACTCCCTCCCTAACAGCGCTGTGGGTGTACCTACACCACAGGGGACAAAATCCTGGAACTCCCTCCCTAACAGCGCTGTGGGTGTACCTACACCACAGGGACAAACTCCTGGAACTCCCTCCCTAACAGCGCTGTGGGTGTACCTACACCACAGGGGACACAATCCTGGAACTCCCTCCCTAACAGCGCCGTGGGTGTACCTACACCACAGGGGAAAAAATCCTGGAACTCCCTCCCTAACAGCGCTGTGGGTGTACCTACACCACACAGGGACAAAATCCTGGAACTCCCTCCCTAACAGCACTGTGGGTGTACCTACACCACACAGGGGACAAAATCCTGGAACTCCCTCCCTAACAGCGCTGTGGGTGTACCTACACCAGAGGGGGACAAAATCCTGGAACTCCATCCCTAACAGCGCCGTGGGTGTACCTACATCAGAGGGGACAAAATCCTGGAACTCCCTCCCTAACAGCACTGTGGGTGTACCTACATCACAGGGGACAAAATCCTGGAACTCCCTCCCTAACAGCGCCGTGGGTGTACCTACACCACAGGGACAAAATCCTGGAACTCCCTCCCTAACAGCGCTGTGGGTGTACCTACACTACAGGGACAAAATCCTGGAACGCACTCCCTAACAGCACTGTGGGTGTACCTACACCACAGGGACAAAATCCTGGAACTCCCTCCCTAACAGCGCCGTGGGTGTACCTACACCACAGGGACAAAATCCTGGAACTCCCTCCCTAACAGCGCTGTGGGTGTACCTACACCAGAGGGGGACAAAATCCTGGAACTCCCTCCCTAACAGCGCTGTAGGTGTACCTACACCACAGGGACAAAATCCCGGAACTCACTCCCTAACAGCGCTGTGGGTGTTCCTACACCAAAGGGACAAAATCCTGGAACTCCCTCCCTAACAGCGCCGTGGGTGTACCTACACCACAGGGGACAAAATCCTGGAACTCCCTCCCTAACAGCGCCGTGGGTGTACCTACACCACAGGGGACAAAACCCTGGAACTACCTCTCTAACAGCGCCGTTGGTGTACCTACACCACACAGGGACAAAATCCTGGAACTCCCTCCCTAACAGCACTGTGGGTGTACCTACACCACAGGGACAAAATCCTGGAACTCCCTCCCTAACAGCGCCGTGGGTGTACCTACACCACAGGGACAAAATCCCGGAACTCCCTCCCTAACAGCGCTGTGGGTGTACCTACACCACAGGGACATAATCCTGGAACTCCCTCCCTAACAGCGCTGTGGGTGTACCTACACCACAGGGGACAAAATCCTGGAACTCCCTCCCTAACAGCGCTGTGGGTGTACCTACACTACAGGGACAAAATCCTGGAAATCACTCCCTAACAGCACTGTGGGTGTACCTACACCACAGGGACAAAATCCTGGAATTCCCTCCCTAACAGCCCTGTGGGTGTACCTACACCACAGGGACAAAATCCTCGAACTCCCTCCCTAACAGCGCTGTGGGTGTACCTACACCACAGGGACAAAATCCTGGAACTCCCTCCCTAACAGCGCTGTGGGTGTACCTACACCACAGGGGACAAAATTTTGGAACTCCCTCCCTAACAGCAAAGTGGGTGTACCTACACCACAGGGACACAATCCTGGAACTCCATCCCTAACAGCACTGTGGGTGTACCTACACCACACGGGACAAAATCCCGGAACTCTCTCCCTAACCGCACAGTGGGTGTACCTACACCACAGGGACAAAATCCTGGAACTCCCTCCAGAACAGCGCCGTGGGTGTACCTACACCACAGGGACAAAATCCTGGAACTCCCTCCCTAACAGCACTGTGGGTGTACCTACACCACAGGAGACAAAATCCTGGAACTCACTCCCTAACATCGCCGTGGGTGTACCTACTCCACACAGGGGACAAAATCCTGGAACTCCCTCCCTAACAGCGCTGTGGGTGTACCTACACCACAGGGACAAAATCCTGCAACTCCCTCCCTAACAGCACTGTGGGTGTACCTACACCACAGGAGACAAAATCCTGGAACTCCCTCCCTAACAGCGCCGTGGGTGTACCTACACCACAGGAGACAAAATCCTGGAACTCACTCCCTAACAGCGCCGTGTGTTTACCTATACCACAGGGACAAAATCCTGGAACTCCCTCCGTAACAGCACCGTGGGTGTACCTACACCACAGGGACAAAATCCTGGAACTCCATCCCTAACAGCGCCGTGGGTGTACCTACACCACACAGGGGACAAAATCCTGGAACTCCCTCCCTAACAGCACTGTAGGTGTACCTACATCACAGGGACAAAATCCTAGAACTCCCTCCCTAACAGCGCCGTGGGTGTACCTACACCACAGGGACAAAATCCTGGAACTCCCTCCCTAACAGCGCTGTGGGTGTACCTACACCACAGGGGACAAAATCCTGGAACTCCCTCACTAACAGCACCGTGGGTGTACCTACACCACAGGGGATAAAATCCTGGAACTCCCTCCCTAACAGCGCCGTGGGTGTACCTACACCACAGGGACAAAATCCAGGAACTCCCTCCCTAACAGCGCTGTGGGTGTACCTACACCACAGGGACAAAATCCTGGAACTCCCTCCCTAACAGCACTGTGGGTGTACCTACACCACAGGGTCAAAATCCTGGAACTCCCTCCCTAACAGCGCTGTGGGTGTACCTACACCACAGGGGACAAAATCCTGGAACTCCCTCCCTAACAGCGCCGTGGGTGTACCTACACCACACAGGGGACAAAATCCTGGAACTCCCTCCCTAACAGCACTGTGGGTGTACCTACAACACAGGGACAAAATCCTGGAAATCCCTCCCTAACAGCGCTGTGGGTGTACCTACAACACAGGGACAAAATCCTGGAACTCCCTCCCTAACAGCGCCGTGGGTGTACCTACACCACACAGGGGACAAAATCCTGGAACTCCCTTCCTAACAGCGCTGTGGGTGTACCTACACCACAGGAGACAAAATCCTGGAACTCACTCCCTAACAGCGCCTTGGGTGTACCTACACCACACAGGGGACAAACTCCTGGAACTCCCTCCCTAAAAGCGCCATGGGTGTACCTACACCGCAGGGGGACAAAATCCTGGAACTCCCTCCCTAACAGCGCCGTGGGTGTACCTACACCACACAGGAAACAAAATCCTGGAACTCCCTCCCTAACAGCGCTGTGGGTGTATCTACACCACAGGGGACAAAATCCTGGAACTCCCTCCCTAACAGCGCTGTGGGTGTACCTACACCACAGGGACAAAATCCTGGAACTCCATCCCTAACAGCGCCGTGGGTGTACCTACACCACAGGGACAAAATCCTGGAACTCCCTCCCTAACAGCGCTGT
Source organism: Isurus oxyrinchus (assembly GCA_026770705.1). NCBI lineage: Eukaryota > Metazoa > Chordata > Chondrichthyes > Lamniformes > Lamnidae > Isurus > Isurus oxyrinchus. The sequence continues at coordinate 60,001 of JANJGN010002098.1, forward strand.
GGGTGTACCTACACCACAGGGACAAAATCCTGGAACTCCCTCCCTAACAGCGCTGTGGGTGTACCTACACCACAGGGGACAAAATCCTGGAACTCCCTCCCTAACAGCGCTGTGGGTGTACCTACACCACAGGGACAAACTCCTGGAACTCCCTCCCTAACAGCGCTGTGGGTGTACCTACACCACAGGGGACACAATCCTGGAACTCCCTCCCTAACAGCGCCGTGGGTGTACCTACACCACAGGGGACAAAATCCTGGAACTCCCTCCCTAACAGCGCTGTGGGTGTACCTTCACCACACATGGACAAAATCCTGGAACTCCCTCCCTAACAGCACTGTGGGTGTACCTACACCACTCAGGGGACAAAATCCTGGAACTCCCTCCCTAACAGCGCTGTGGGTGTACCTACACCAGAGGGGGACAAAATCCTGGAACTCCCTCCCTAACAGCGCGGTGGGTGTACCTACATCAGAGGGGACAAAATCCTGGAACTCCCTCCCTAACAGCGCCGTGGGTGTACCTACACCACAGGGACAACATCCTGGAACTCCCTCCCTAACAGCGCTGTGGGTGTACCTACACTACAGGGACAAAATCCTGGAACGCACTCCCTAACAGCACTATGGGTGTACCTACACCACAGGGACAAAATCCTGGAACTCCCACCCTAACAGCGCCGTGGGTGTAACTACACCACAGGGACAAAATCCTGGAACTCCCTCCCTAACAGCGCTGTGGGTGTACCTACACCACAGGGGACACAATCCTGGAACTCCCTCCCTAACAGCGCTGTGGGTGTACCTACACCAGAGGGGGACAAAATCCTGGAACTCCCTCCCTAACAGCGCTGTAGGTGTACCTACACCACAGGGACAAAATCCCGGAACTCACTCCCTAACAGCGCTGTGGGTGTTCCTACACCACAGGGACAAAATCCTGGAACTCCCTCCCTAACAGCGCCGTGGGTGTAACTACACCACAGGGGACAAAATCCTGGAACTCCCTCCCTAACAGCGCCGTGGGTGTACCTACACCACAGGGGACAAAATCCTGGAACTCCCTCTCTAACAGCGCCGTTGGTGTACCTACACCACACAGGGACAAAATCCTGGAACTCCCTCCCTAACAGCGCTGTGGGTGTACCTACACTACAGGGACAAAATCCTGGAACTCACTCCCTAACAGCACTGTGGGTGTACCTACACCACAGGGACAAAATCCTGGAACTCCCTCCCTAACAGCGCCGTGGGTGTACCTACACCACAGGGACAAAATCCTGGAACTCCCTCCCTAACAGCGCTGTGGGTGTACCTACACCACAGGGACAAAATCCTGGAACTCCCTCCCTAACAGCGCTGTGGGTGTACCTACACCACAGGGGACAAAATCCTGGAACTCCCTCCCTAACAGCACTGTGGGTGTACCTACACCACAGGGGACAAAATTTTGGAACTCCCTCCCTAACAGCACTGTGGGTGTACCTACACCACAGGGACAAAATCCTGGAACTCCCTCCCTAACAGTGCTGTGGGTTTACCTACACTACAGGGACAAAATCCTGGAACTCCCTCCCTAACAGCGCTGTGGGTGTACCTACACCACAGGGGACAAAATCCTGGAACTCACTCCCTAACAGCACTGTGGGTGTACCTACACCACACGGGACAAAATCCTGGAACTCTCTCCCTAACCGCACAGTGGGTGTACCTACACCACAGGGACAAAATCCTGGAACTCCCTCCAGAACAGCGCCGTGGGTGTACCTACACCACAGGGACAAAATCCTGGAACTCCCTCCCTAACAGCACTGTGGGTGTACCTACACCACAGGGACAAAATCCTGGAAATCCCTCCGTAACAGCATTGTGGGTGTACCTACACCACAGGGGACAAAATCCTGGAACTCCCTCCCTAACAGCACTGTGGGTGTACCTACACCACAGGGGACAAAATCCTGGAACTCCCTCCCTAATGGCGCTGTGGGTGTACCTACACCACAGGGACAAAATCCTGGAAATCCCTCCCTAACAGCGCTGTGGGTGTACCTACACCACAGGGACAGAATCCTGGAACTCCCTCCCTATCAGCGCTGTGGGTGTACCTACACCACAGGGGACAAAATCCTAGAACTCCCTCCCTAACAGCGCTGAGGGTGCACCTACACCACACGGAAAAAATCCTGGAACTCCCTTCCTAACAGTGCCGTGGATGTACCTACACCACAAGGGACAAAATCCTGGAACTCCCTCCCTAACAGCGCTGTGCGTGTAGCAACACCACAGGGGACAAAATCCTGGAACTCCCTCCCTAACAGCGCTGTGGGTGTACCTACACCACAGGGGACAAAATCCTGGAACTCCCTCCCTAACAGCGCGGAGGGTGTACCTACACCACAGGGACAAAATCCTGGAACTCCCTCCCTAACAGCACTGTGGGTGTACCTACACCACACAGGGGACAAAATCCTGGAACTCCCTCCCTAACAGCGCTGTGGGTGTACCTACACCACAGGGGACAAAATCCTGGAACTCCATCCCTAACAGCACTGTGGGTGTACCTACACCACAGAGACAAAATCCTGGAACTCCCTCCCTAACAGCGTGGTGGGTGTACCTACACCACAGAGACAAAATCCTGGAACTCCCTCCCTAACAGCACCGTGGGTGTACCTACACCACAGGGGACAAAATCCTGGACTCCCTCCCTAACAGCGCGGTGGGTGTACCTACACCACACGGGGACAAAATCCTGGAACTCCCTCCCTAACAGCGCTGTGGGTGTACCTACACCACACAGGGGACAAAATCCTGGAACTCCCTCCCTAACAGCGCTGTGGGTGTACCTACACCACACAGGGGACAAAATCCTGGAACTCCCTCCCTAACAGCGCTGTGGGTGTACCTACACCACACGGGACAAAATCCTGTAACTCCCTCCCTAACAGCATGTGGGTGTACCTACACCACAGGGACAAAATCCTGGAACTCCCTCACTAACAGCGCCGTGGGTGTACCTACACCACAGGGACAAAATCCTGGAACTCCCTCCCTAACAGCGCTGTGGGTGTACCTACACCACAGGGACAAAATCCTGGAACTCCCTCCCTAACAGCGCTGTGGGTGTACCTACACCACAGGGACAAAATCCTGGAACTCCCTCACTAACAGCGCCATGGGTGTACCTACACCACAGGGACAAAATCCTGGAACTCCCTCCCTAACAGCGCTGTGGGTGTACCTACACCACACGGGACAAAATCCTGGAACTCCCTCCCTAACAGCGCTGTGGGTGTACCTACACCACAGGGACAAAATCCTGGAACTCCCTCCCTAACAGCATGTGGGTGTACCTACACCACAGGGACAAAATCCTGGAACTCCCTCACTAACAGCGCCGTGGGTGTACCTACACCACAGGGACAAAATCCTGGAACTCCCTCCCTAACAGCACTGTGGGTGTACCTACACCACAGGGGGACAGAATCCTGGATCTCCCTCCCTAACAGCGCCGTGGGTGTACCTACACCACAGGGACAAAATCCTGGAACTCCCTCCCTAACAGCGCTGTGGGTGTACCTACACCACAGGGACAAAATCCTGGAACTACCACCCTAACAGCACTGTGGGTGTACCTACACCACAGGGACAAAATCCTGGAACTCCCTCCCTAACAGCACTGTGGGTGTACCTACACCACAGGGTCAAAATCCTGGAACTCCCTCCCTAACAGCGCAGTGGGTGTACCTACACCACAGGGGACAAAATCCTGGAACTCCCTCCCTAACAGCGCCGTGGGTGTACCTACACCACACAGGGGACAAAATCCTGGAACTCCCTCCCTAACAGCACTGTGGGTGTACCTACAACACAGGGACAAAATCCTGGAAATCCCTCCCTAACAGCGCTGTGGGTGTACCCACAACACAGGGACAAAATCCTGGAACTCCCTCCCTAACAGCGCCGTGGGTGTACCTACACCACACAGGGGACAAAGTCCTGGAACTCCATCCCTAACAGCGCTGTGGGTGTACCTACACCACAGGAGACAAAATCCTGGAAATCACTCCCTAACAGCGCCGTGGGTGTACCTACACCACACAGGGGACAAAATCCTGGAACTCCCTCCCTAACAGCGCTGTGGGTGTACCTACAACACAGGGACAAAATCCTGCAACTCCCTCCCTAACAGCACTGTGGGTGTACCTACACCACAGGAGACAAAATCCTGGAACTCCCTCCCTAACAGCGCCGTGGGTGTACCTACACCACAGGAGACAAAATCCTGGAACTCACTCCCTAACAGCGCCGTGGGTTTACCTACACCACAGGGACAAAATCCTGGAACTCCCTCCCTAACAGCACTGTGGGTGTACCTACACCACAGGGACAAAATCCTGGAACTCCATCCCTTACAGCGCCGTGGGTGTACCTACAACACAGGGACAAAATCCTGGAACTCCCTCCTGAACAGCGCTGTGGGTGTACCTACACCACAGGGGACAAAATCCTGGAAATCCCTCCCTAACAGCGCTGTGGGTGTACCTACACCACAGGAGACAAAATCCTGGAACTCACTCCCTAACAGCGCCGTGGGTGTACCTACACCACAGAGGGGACAAAATCCTGGAACTCCCTCCCTAACAGCGCTGTGGGTGTACCTACACCACAGGGGACAAAATCCTGGAACTCCCTCCCTAACAGCGCTGTGGGTGTACCTACACCACAGGGACAAAATCCTGGAAATCCCTCCCTAACAGCACTGTGGGTGTACCTACACCACAGGGACAAAATCCTGGAACTCCATCCCTTACAGCGCCGTGGGTGTACCTACACCACACAGGGGACAAAATCCTGGAACTCCCTCCCTAACAGCACTGTAGGTGTACCTACATCACAGGGACAAAATCCTAGAACTCCCTCCCTAACAGCGCCGTGGGTGTACCTACACCACAGGGACAAAAACCTGGAACTCCCTCCCTAAGAGCACTGTAGGTGTACCTACATCACAGGGACAAAATCCTAGAACTCCTTCCCTAACAGCGCCGTGGGTGTACCTACAACACAGGGACAAAATCCTGGAACTTCCGCCCTAACAGCGCTGTTGGTGTACCTACACCTCAGGGACAAAATCATGGAACTCCCTCCCTAACAGCGCCATGGGTGTACCTACACCACAGGGACAAAATCCTGCAACTCCCTCTCTAACAGCAATGTGGGTGTACCTACACCACACAGGGGACAAACTCCTGGAACTCCCTCCCTAAAAGCGCCATGGGTGTACCTACACCACAGGGGGACAAAATCCTGGAACTCCCTCCCTAACAGCGCTGTGGGTGTACCTACACCACACAGGAAACAAAATCCTGGAACTCCCTCCCTAACAGCGCCGTGGGTGTACCTACACCACAGGGACAAAATCCTGGAACTCCCTCCCTAACAGCGCTGTGGGTGTACCTACACCACAGGGACAAAATCCTGGAACTCCCTCCCTAACAGCGCTGTGGGTGTACCTACACCACAGGGGACAAAATCCTGGAACTCCCTCCCTAACAGCGCTGTGGGTGTACCTACACCACAGGGACAAACTCCTGGAACTCCCTCCCTAACAGCGCTGTGGGTGTACCTACACCACAGGGGACACAATCCTGGAACTCCCTCCCTAACAGCGCCGTGGGTGTACCTACACCACAGGGGACAAAATCCTGGAACTCCCTCCCTAACAGCGCTGTGGGTGTACCTACACCACACAGGGACAAAATCCTGGAACTCCCTCCCTAACAGCACTGTGGGTGTACCTACACCACAGGGACAAAATCCTGGAACTCCCTCCCTAACAGCGCCGTGGGTGTACCTACACCACAGGGACAAAATCCTGGAACTCCCTCCCTAACAGCGCTGTGGGTGTACCTACACCACAGGGGACACAATCCTGGAACTCCCTCCCTAACAGCGCTGTGGGTGTACCTACACCAGAGGGGGACAAAATCCTGGAACTCCCTCCCTAACAGCGCTGTAGGTGTACCTACACCACAGGGACAAAATCCCGGAACTCCCTCCCTAACAGCGCTGTGGGTGTTCCTACACCACAGGGACAAAATCCTGGAACTCCCTCCCTAACAGCGCCGTGGGTGTACCTACACCACAGGGGACAAAATCCTGGACTCCCTCCCTAACAGCGCCGTGGGTGTACCTACACCACAGGGGACAAAATCCTGGAACTCCCTCCCTAACAGCGCTGTGGGTGTAACTACACGACAGGGACAAAATCCTGGAAATCACTCCCTAACAGCACTGTGGGTGTACCTACACCACAGGGACAAAATCCTGGAATTCCCTCCCTAACAGCCCTGTGGGTGTACCTACACCACAGGGACAAAATCCTGGAACTCCCTCCCTAACAGCGCTGTGGGTTTACCTACACCACAGGGACAAAATCCTGGAACTCCCTCCCTAACAGCGCTGTGGGTGTACCTACACCACAGGGGACAAAATTTTGGAACTCCCTCCCTAACAGCACTGTGGGTGTACCTACACCACAGGGGACAAAATTTTGGAACTCCCTCCCTAACAGCACTGTGGGTGTACCTGCACCACAGGGACAAAATCCTGGAACGCCCTCCCTAACAGCGCTGTGGGTGTACCTACACTACAGGGACAAAATCCTGGAACTCCCTCCCTAACAGCGCTGTGGGTGTACCTACACCACAGGGGACAAAATCCTTGAACTCACTCCCTAACAGTACTGTGGGTGTACCTACACCACACGGGACAAAATCCTGGAACTCTCTCCCTAACAGCACAATGGGTGTACCTACACCACAGGGACAAAATCCTGGAACTCCCTCCAGAACAGCGCCGTGGGTGTACCTACACCACAGGGACAAAATCCTGGAACTCCCTCCCTAACAGCACTGTGGGAGTACCTACACCACAGGGACAAATTCCTGGAACTCCCTCCGTAACAGCACTGTGGGTGTACCTACACTACAGGGGACAAAATCCTGGAACTCCCTCCCTAAAAGCACTGTGGGTGTACCTACACCACAGGGGACAAAATCCTGGAACTTCCTCCCTAACGGCGCTGTGGGTGTACCTACACCACAGGGACAAAATCCTGGAACTCCCTCCCTAACAGCGCTGTGGGTGTACCTACACCACAGGGACAAAATCCTGGAACTCCCTCCCTAACAGCGCTGTGGGTGTACCTACACCACAGGGGACAAAATCCTGGAACTCCCACCCTAACAGCGCTGAGGGTGCACCTACACGACACGGAAAAAATCCTGGAACTCCCTTCCTAACAGTGCCGTGGATGTACCTACACCACAGGGGACAAAATCCTGGAACTCCCTCCCTAACAGCGCTGTGGGTGTACCTACACCACAGGGGACAAAATCCTGGAACTCCCTCCCTAACAGCGCGGTGGGTGTACCTACACCACAGGGACAAAATCCTGGAACTCCCTCCCTAACAGCACTGTGGGTGTACCTACACCACACAGGGGACAAAATCCTGGAACTCCCTCCCTAACAGCGCTGTGGGTGTACCTACACCACAGGGGACAAAATCCTGGAACTCCCTCCCTAACAGCACTGTGGGTGTACCTACACCACAGAGACAAAATCCTGGAAATCCCTCCCTAACAGCGTGGTGAGTGTACCTACACCACAGAGACAAAATCCTGGAACTCCCTCCCTAACAGCGCTGTGGGTGTACCTACACCACACAGGGGACAAAATCCTGGAACTCCCTCCCTAACAGCGCTGTGGGTGTACCTACACCACACAGGGGACAAAATCCTGGAACTCCCTCCCTAACAGCGCTGTGGGTGTACCTACACCACACAGGGGACAAAATCCTGGAACTCCCTCCCTAACAGCGCTGTGGGTGTACCTACACCACACGGGACAAAATCCTGGAACTCCCTCCCTAACAGCGCTGTGGGTGTACCTACACCACAGGGACAAAATCCTGGAACTCCCTCCCTAACAGCATGTGGGTGTACCTACACCAGAGGGACAAAATCCTGGAACTCCCTCACTAACAGCGCCGTGGGTGTACCTACACCACAGGGACAAAATCCTGGAACTCCCTCCCTAACAGCGCTGTGGGTGTACCTACACCACAGGGACAAAATCCTGGAACTCCCTCCCTAACAGCGCTGTGGGTGTACCTACACCACAGGGACAAAATCCTGGAACTCCCTCACTAACAGCGCCGTGGGTGTACCTACACCACAGGGACAAAATCCTGGAACTCCCTCCCTAACAGCGCTGTGGGTGTACCTACACCACAGGGACAAAATCCTGGAACTCCCTCCCTAACAGCACTGTGGGTGTACCTACACCACAGGGTCAAAATCCTGGAACTCCCTCCCTAACAGCGCAGTGGGTGTACCTACACCACAGGGGACAAAATCCTGGAACTCCCTCCCTAACAGCGCCTTGGGTGTACCTACACCACACAGGGGACAAAATCCTGGAACTCCCTCCCTAACAGCACTGTGGGTGTACCTACAACACAGGGACAAAATCCTGGAAATCCCTCCCTAACAGCGCTGTGGGTGTACCTACAACACAGGGACAAAATCCTGGAACTCCCTCCCTAACAGCACCGTGGGTGTACCTACACCACACAGGGGACAAAGTCCTGGAACTCCATCCCTAACAGCGCTGTGGGTGTACCTACAACACAGGAGACAAAATCCTGGAAATCACTCCCTAACAGCGCCGTGGGTGTACCTACACCACACAGGGGACAAAATCCTGGAACTCACTCCCTAACAGCGCTGTGGGTGTACCTACAACACAGGGACAAAATCCTGCAACTCCCTCCCTAACAGCACTGTGGGTGTACCTACACCACAGGAGACAAAATCCTGGAACTCCCTCCCTAACAGCGCCGTGGGTGTACCTACACCACAGGAGACAAAATCCTGGAACTCACTCCCTAACAGCGCCGTGGGTTTACCTACACCACAGGGACAAAATCCTGGAACTCCCTCCCTAACAGCACTGTGGGTGTACCTACACCACAGGGACAAATTCCTGGAACTCCATCCCTAACAGCGCCGTGGGTGTACCTACAACACAGGGACAAAATCCTGGAACTCCCTCCTGAACAGCGCTGTGGGTGTACCTACACCACAGGGACAAAATCCTGGAACTCCCTCCCTAACAGCGCTGTGGGTGTACCTACACCACAGGGACAAAATCCTGGAACTCCCTCCCTAACAGCGCTGTGGGTGTACCTACACCACAGGAGACAAAATCCTGGAACTCACTCCCTAACAGCGCCGTGGGTGTACCTACACCACACAGGGGACAAAATCCTGGAACTCCCTCCCTAACAGCGCTGTGGGTGTACCTACACCACAGGGGACAAAATCCTGGAACTCCCTCCCTAACAGCGCTGTGGGTGTACCTACACCACAGGGACAAAATCCTGGAACTCCCTCCCTAACAGCACTGTGGGTGTACCTACACCACAGGGACAAAATCCTGGAACTCCCTCCCTAACAGCACTGTGGGTGTACCTACACCACAGGAGACAAAATCCTGGAACTCACTCCCTAACAGCGCCGTGGGTTTACCTACACCACAGGGACAAAATCCTGGAACTCCCTCCCTAACAGCACTGTGGGTGTACCTACACCACAGGGACAAAATCCTGGAACTCCATCCCTAACAGCGCCGTGGGTGTACCTACACCACACAGGGGACAAAATCCTGGAACTCCCTCCCTAACAGCACTGTAGGTGTACCTACATCACAGGGACAAAATCCTAGAACTCCCTCCCTAACAGCGCCGTGGGTGTACCTACACCACAGGGACAAAAACCTGGAACTCCCTCCCTAAGAGCACTGTAGGTGTACCTACATCACAGGGACAAAATCCTAGAACTCCTTCCCTAACAGCGCCGTGGGTGTACCTACAACACAGGGACAAAATCCTGGAACTTCCGCCCTAACAGCGCTGTTGGTGTACCTACACCACAGGGACAAAATCATGGAACTCCCTCCCTAACAGCGCCATGGGTGTACCTACACCACAGGGACAAAATCCTGCAACTCCCTCCCTAACAGCACTGTGGGTGTACCTACACCACACAGGGGACAAACTCCTGGAACTCCCTCCCTAAAAGCGCCATGGGTGCACCTACACCACAGGGGGACAAAACCCTGGAACTCCCTCCCTAACAGCGCTGTGGGTGTACCTACACCACACAGGAAACAAAATCCTGGAACTCCCTCCCTAACAGCGCCGTGGGTGTACCTACACCACAGGGACAAAATCCTGGAACTCCCTCCCTAACAGCGCTGTGGGTGTACCTACACCACAGGGACAAAATCCTGGAACTCCCTCCCTAACAGCACTGTGGGTGTACCTACACCACAGGGGACAAAATCCTGGAACTCCCTCCCTAACAGCGCTGTGGGTGTACCTACACCACAGGGACAAACTCCTGGAACTCCCTCCCTAACAGCGCTGTGGGTGTACCTACACCACAGGGGACACAAACCTGGAACTCCCTCCCTAACAGCGCCGTGGGTGTACCTACACCACAGGGGACAAAATCCTGGAACTCCCTCCCTAACAGCGCTGTGGGTGTACCTACACCACACAGGGACAAAATCCTGGAACTCCCTCCCTAACAGCGCCATGGGTGTACCTACACCACAGGGACAAAATCCTGGAACTCCCTCCCTAACAGCACTGTGGGTGTACCTACACCACAGGGATAAAATCCTGGAACTCCCTCCCTAACAGCACTGTGGGTGTACCTACACCACAGGGACAAAATCCTAGAACTCCCTCCCTAACAGCGCCGTGGGTGTACCTACACCACAGGGACAAAAACCTGGAACTCCCTCCCTAAGAGCACTGTGGGTGTACCTACATCACAGGGACAAAATCCTAGAACTCCTTCCCTAACAGCGCCGTGGGTGTACCTACAACACAGGGACAAAATCCTGGAACTTCCGCCCTAACAGCGCTGTTGGTGTACCTACACCACAGGGACAAAATCATGGAACTCCCTCCCTAACAGCGCCATGGGTGTACCTACACCACAGGGACAAAATCCTGCAACTCCCTCCCTAACAGCACTGTGGGTGTACCTACACCACACAGGGGACAAAATCCTGGAACTCCCTCCCTTACAGCGCTGTGGGTGTACCTACACCAGAGGGGGATAAAATCCTGGAACTCCCTCCCTAACAGCGCGGTGGGTGTACCTACATCACAGGGGACAAAATCCTGGAACTCCCTCCCTAACAGCACTGTGGGTGTACCTACATCACAGGGGACAAAATCCTGGAACTCCCTCCCTAACCGCGCCGTGGGTGTAACTACACCACAGGGACAAAATCCTGGAACTCCCTCCCTAACAGCGCTGTGGGTGTACCTACACTACAGGGACAAAATCCTGGAACGCACTCCCTAACAGCACTGTGGGTGTACCTACACCACAGGGACAAAATCCTGGAACTCCCTCCCTAACAGCGCCGTGGGTGTACCTACACCACAGGGACAAAATCCTGGAACTCCCTCCCTAACAGCGCTGTGGGTGTACCTACACCACAGGGGACACAATCCTGGAACTCCCTCCCTAACAGCGCTGTGGGTGTACCTACACCAGAGGGGGACAAAATCCTGGAACTCCCTCCCTAACAGCGCTGTAAGTGTACCTACACCACAGGGACAAAATCCCGGAACTCCCTCCCTAACAGCGCTGTGGGTGTTCCTACACCACAGGGACAAAATCCTGGAACTCCCTCCCTAACAGCGCCGTGGGTGTACCTACACCACAGGGGACAAAATCCTGGAACTCCCTCCCTAACAGCGCCGTGGGTGTACCTACACCACAGGGGACAAAATCCTGGAACTCCCTCTCTAACAGCGCCGTGGGTGTACCTACACCACAGGGACAAAATCCTGGAACTCCCTCCCTAACAGCACTGTGGGTGTACCTACACTACAGGGACAAAATCCTGGAAATCACTCCCTAACAGCACTGTGGGAGTACCTACACCACAGGGACAAAATCCTGGAACTCCCTCCCTAACAGCGCTGTGGGTGTACCTACACCACAGGGACAAAATCCTGGAACTCCCTCCCTAACAGCGCTGTGGGTGTACCTACACCACAGGGGACAAAATTTTGGAACTCCCTCCCTAACAGCACTGTGGGTGTACCTACACCACAGGGACAAAATCCTGGAACGCCCTCCCTAACAGCGCTGTGGGTGTACCTACACTAGAGGGACAAAATCCTGGAACTCCCTCCCTAACAGCGCTGTGGGTGTACCTACACCACAGGGGACAAAATCCTTGAACTCACTCCCTAACAGCACTGTGGGTGTACCTACACCACACGGGACAAAATCCTGGAACTCTCTCCCTAACAGCACAGTGGGTGTACCTACACCACAGGGACAAAATCCTGGAACTCCCTCCAGAACAGCGCCGTGGGTGTACCTACACCACAGGGACAAAATCCTGGAACTCCCTCCCTAACAGCGCTGTGGGTGTACCTACACCACAGGGACAAAATCCTGGAACTCCCTCCCTAACAGCGCTGTGGGTGTACCTACACCACAGGGGACAAAATCCTGGAACTGCCTCCCTAACAGCGCTGTGGGTGCACCTACACCACACGGACAAAATCCTGGAACTCCCTCCCTAACAGTGCCGTGGATGTACCTACACCACAGGGGACAAAATCCTGGAACTCCCTCCCTAACAGCGCTGTGGGTGTAGCTACACCACAGGGGACAAAATCCTGGAACTCCCTCCCTAACAGCGCTGTGGGTGTACCTACACCACAGGGGACAAAATCCTGGAACTCCCTCCCTAACAGCGCGGTGGGTGTACCTACACCACAGGGACAAAATCCTGGAACTCCCTCCCTAACAGCACTGTGGGTGTACCTACACCACACAGGGGACAAAATCCTGGAACTCCCTCCCTAACAGCGCTGTGGGTGTACCTACACCACAGGGGACAAAATCCTGGAACTCCCTCCCTAACAGCACTGTGGGTGTACCTACACCACAGAGACAAAATCCTGGAACTCCCTCCCTAACAGCGTGGTGGGTGTACCTACACCACAGAGACAAAATCCTGGAACTCCCTCCGTAACAGCACCGTGGGTGTACCTACACCACAGGGGACAAAATCCTGGACTCCCTCCCTAACAGCGCGGTGGGTGTACCTACACCACACGGGGACAAAACCCTGGAACTCCCTCCCTAACAGCGCTGTGGGTGTACCTACACCACACAGGGGACAAAATCCTGGAACTCCCTCCCTAACAGCGCTGTGGGTGTACCTACACCACACAGGGGACAAAATCCTGGAACTCCCTCCCTAACAGCGCTGTGGGTGTACCTACACCACACCGGGTGCAAAATCCTGGAACTCCCTCCCTAACAGCGCTGTGGGTGTACCTACACCACACGGGACAAAATCCTGGAACTCCCTCCCTAACAGCGCTGTGGGTGTACCTACACCACAGGGACAAAATCCTGGAACTCCCTCCCTAACAGCGTGTGGGTGTACCTACACCACAGGGACAAAATCCTGGAACTCCCTCACTAACAGCGCCGTGGGTGTACCTACACCACAGGGACAAAATCCTGGAACTCCCTCCCTAACAGCGCTGTGGGTGTACCTACACCACAGGGACAAAATCCTGGAACTCCCTCCCTAACAGCGCTGTGGGTGTACCTACACCACAGGGACAAATTCCTGGAACTCCCTCCCTAACAGCGCTGTGGGTGTACCTACACCACAGGGACAAAATCCTGGAACTCCCTCCCTAACAGCACTGTGGGTGTACCTACACAACAGGGGACAAAATCCTGGAACTCCCTCCCTAACAGCACTGTGGGTGTACCTACACCACAGGGACAAAATCATGGAAATCCCTCCCTAACAGCGCTGTGGGTGTACCTACACCACAGGGACAAAATCCTGGAACTCCCTCCCTAACAGCACTGTGGGTGTACCTACACCACAGGGACAAAATCCTGGAACTCCCTCCCTAACAGCGCCCTGGGTGTACCTACACCACAGGGACAAAATCCTGGAACTCCCTCCTGAACAGCGCTGTGGGTGTACCTGCACCACAGGGACAAAATCCTGGAACTCCCTCCCTAACAGCGCTGTGGGTGTACCTACACCACAGGGACAAAATCCTGGAACTCCCTCCCTAACAGCGCTGTGGGTGTACCTACACCACAGGGACAAAATCCTGGAACTACCACCCTAACAGCTGTGGTTGTACCTACACCACAGATGACAAAATCCTGGAACTCCCTCCCTAACACCACTGTGGGTGTACCTACACCACAGGGACAATATCCTGGAACTCCCTCCCTAACAGCGCCATGGGTGTACCTACACCACAGGGGACAAAATCCTGGAACTCCCTCCCTAACAGCGCCGTGGGTGTACCTACACCACAGGGGACAAAATCCTGGAACTCACTCCCTAACAGCACTGTGGGTGTACCTACACCACACGGGACAAAATCCTGGAACACTCTCCCTAACAGCACAGTGGGTGTACCTACACCACAGGGACAAAATCCTGGAACTCCCTCCAGAACAGCGCCGTGGGTGTACCTACACCACAGGGACAAAATCCTGGAACTCCCTCCCTAACAGCACTGTGGGTGTACCTACACCACAGGGACAAAATCCTGGAACTCCCTCCGTAACAGCACTGTGGGTGTACCTACACCACAGGGGACAAAATCCTGGAACTCCCTCCCTAACAGCACTGTGGGTGTACCTACACCACAGGGGACAATATCCTGGAACTCCCTCCCTAACAGCGCTGTGGGTGTACCTACACCACAGGGACAAAATCCTGGAACTCCCTCCCTAACAGCACTGTGGGTGTACCTACACCACAGGGACAAAATCCTGGAACTCGCTCCCTAACAGCGCGGTGGGTGTACCTACACCACAGGGACAAAATCATGGAACTCCCTCCCTAACAGCGCCGTGGGTGTACCTACACCACAGGGACAAAATCCTGGAACTCGCTCCTGAACAGCGCTTTGGGTGTACCTACACCACAGGGACAAAATCCTGGAACTCCCTCCCTAACAGCGCTGTGGGTGTACCTACACCACAGGGACAAAGTCCTGGAACTCCCTCCCTAACAGCGCTGTGGGTGTACCTACACCACAGGGACAAAATCCTGGAACTACCACCCTAACAGCTGTGGTTGTACCTACACCACAGATGACAAAATCCTGGAACTCCCTCCCTAACAGCGCTGTGGGTGTACCTACACCACAGGGACAAAATCCTGGAACTCCCTCCCTAACAGCACTGTGGGTGTACCTACACCACAGGGTCAAAATCCTGGAACTCCCTCCCTAACAGCGCAGTGGGTGTACCTACACCACAGGGGACAAAATCCTGGAACTCCCTCCCTAACAGCGCCTTGGGTGTTCCTACACCACACAGGGGACAAAATCCTGGAACTCCCTCCCTAACAGCACTGTGGGTGTACCTACAACACAGGGACAAAATCCTGGAAATCCCTCCCTAACAGCGCTGTGGGTGTACCTACAACACAGGGACAAAATCCTGGAACTCCCTCCCTAACAGCACCGTGGGTGTACCTACACCACAGAGGGGACAAAGTCCTGGAACTCCATCCCTAACAGCGCTGTGGGTGTACCTACAACACAGGAGACAAAATCCTGGAAATCACTCCCTAACAGCGCCGTGGGTGTACCTACACCACACAGGGGACAAAATCCTGGAACTCCATCCCTAACAGCGCTGTGGGTGTACCTACAACACAGGGACAAAATCCTGCAACTCCCTCCCTAACAGCACTGTGGGTGTACCTACACCACAGGAGACAAAATCCTGGAACTCCCTCCCTAACAGCGCCGTGGGTGTACCTACACCACAGGAGACAAAATCCTGGAACTCACTCCCTAACAGCGCCGTGGGTTTACCTACACCACAGGGACAAAATCCTGGAACTCCCTCCCTAACAGCACTGTGGGTGTACCTACACCACAGGGACAAATTCCTGGAACTCCATCCCTAACAGCGCCGTGGGTGTACCTACAACACAGGGACAAAATCCTGGAACTCCCTCCTGAACAGCGCTGTGGGTGTACCTACACCACAGGGACAAAATCCTGGAACTCCCTCCCTAACAGCGCTGTGGGTGTACCTACACCACAGGGACAAAATCCTGGAACTCCCTCCCTAACAGCGCTGTGGGTGTACCTACACCACAGGAGACAAAATCCTGGAACTCACTCCCTAACAGCGCCGTGGGTGTACCTACACCACACAGGGGACAAAATCCTGGAACTCCCTCCCTAACAGCGCTGTGGGTGTACCTACACCACAGGGGACAAAATCCTGGAACTCCCTCCCTAACAGCGCTGTGGGTGTACCTACACCACAGGGACAAAATCCTGGAACTCCCTCCCTAACAGCACTGTGGGTGTACCTACACCACAGGGACAAAATCCTGGAACTCCCTCCCTAACAGCACTGTGGGTGTACCCACACCACAGGAGACAAAATCCTGGAACTCCCTCCCTAACAGCGCCGTGGGTTTACCTACACCACAGGGACAAAATCCTGGAACTCCCTCCCTAACAGCACTGTGGGTGTACCTACACCACAGGGACAAAATCCTGGAACTCCATCCCTAACAGCGCCGTGGGTGTACCTACACCACACAGGGGACAAAATCCTGGAACTCCCTCCCTAACAGCACTGTAGGTGTACCTACATCACAGGGACAAAATCCTAGAACTCCCTCCCTAACAGCGCCGTGGGTGTACCTACACCACAGGGACAAAATCCTGGAACGCCCTCCATAACAGCGCTGTGGGTGTACCTACACTACAGGGACAAAATCCTGGAACTCCCTCCCTAACAGCGCTGTGTGTGTACCTACACCACAGGGGACAAAATCCTTGAACTCACTCCCTAACAGCACTGTGGGTGTACCTACACCACACGGGACAAAATCCTGGAACTCTCTCCCTAACAGCACAGTGGGTGTACCTACACCACAGGGACAAAATCCTGGAACTCCCTCCAGAACAGCGCCGTGGGTGTACCTACACCACAGGGACAAAATCCTGGAACTCCCTCCCTAACAGCGCTGTGGGTGTACCTACACCACAGGGACAAAGTCCTGGAACTCCCTCCCTAACAGCGCTGTGGGTGTACCTACACCACAGGGGACAAAATCCTGGAACTCCCTCCCTAACAGCGCTGTGGGTGCACCTACACCACACGGACAAAATCCTGGAACTCCCTCCCTAACAGTGCCGTGGATGTACCTACACCACAGGGGACAAAATCCTGGAACTCCCTCCCTAACAGCGCTGTGGGTGTAGCTACACCACAGGGGACAAAATCCTGGAACTCCCTCCCTAACAGCGCTGTGGGTGTACCTACACCACAGGGGACAAAATCCTGGAACTCCCTCCCTAACAGCGCGGTGGGTGTACCTACACCACAGGGACAAAATCCTGGAACTCCCTCCCTAACAGCACTCTGGGTGTACCTACACCACACAGGGGACAAAATCCTGGAACTCCCTCCCTAACAGCGCTGTGGGTGTACCTACACCACAGGGGACAAAATCCTGGAACTCCCTCCCTAACAGCACTGTGGGTGTACCTACACCACAGAGACAAAATCCTGGAACTCCCTCCCTAACAGCGTGGTGGGTGTACCTACACCACAGAGACAAAATCCTGGAACTCCCTCCCTAACAGCACCGTGGGTGTACCTACACCACAGGGGACAAAATCCTGGACTCCCTCCCTAACAGCGCGGTGGGTGTACCTACACCACACGGGGACAAAACCCTGGAACTCCCTCCCTAACAGCGCTGTGGGTGTACCTACACCACACAGGGGACAAAATCCTGGAACTCCCTCCCTAACAGCGCTGTGGGTGTACCTACACCACACAGGGGACAAAATCCTGGAACTCCCTCCCTAACAGCGCTGTGGGTGTACCTACACCACACCGGGTGCAAAATCCTGGAACTCCCTCCCTAACAGCGCTGTGGGTGTACCTACACCACACGGGACAAAATCCTGGAACTCCCTCCCTAACAGCGCTGTGGGTGTACCTACACCACAGGGACAAAATCCTGGAACTCCCTCCCTAACAGCGTGTGGGTGTACCTACACCACAGGGACAAAATCCTGGAACTCCCTCACTAACAGCGCCGTGGGTGTACCTACACCACAGGGACAAAATCCTGGAACTCCCTCCCTAACAGCGCTGTGGGTGTACCTACACCACAGGGACAAAATCCTGGAACTCCCTCCCTAACAGCGCTGTGGGTGTACCTACACCACAGGGACAAATTCCTGGAACTCCCTCCCTAACAGCGCTGAGGGTGTACCTACACCACAGGGACAAAATCCTGGAACTCCCTCCCTAACAGCACTGTGGGTGTACCTACACAACAGGGGACAAAATCCTGGAACTCCCTCCCTAACAGCACTGTGGGTGTACCTACACCACAGGGACAAAATCATGGAAATCCCTCCCTAACAGCGCTGTGGGTGTACCTACACCACAGGGACAAAATCCTGGAACTCCCTCCCTAACAGCACTGTGGGTGTACCTACACCACAGGGACAAAATCATGGAACTCCCTCCCTAACAGCGCCCTGGGTGTACCTACACCACAGGGACAAAATCCTGGAACTCCCTCCTGAACAGCGCTGTGGGTGTACCTACACCACAGGGACAAAATCCTGGAACTCCCTCCCTAACAGCGCTGTGGGTGTACCTACACCACAGGGACAAAATCCTGGAACTCCCTCCCTAACAGCGCTGTGGGTGTACCTACACCACAGGGACAAATCCTGGAACTACCACCCTAACAGCTGTGGTTGTACCTACACCACAGATGACAAAATCCTGGAACTCCCTCCCTAACAGCACTGTGGGTGTACCTACACCACAGGGACAATATCCTGGAACTCCCTCCCTAACAGCGCCGTGGGTGTACCTACACCACAGGGGACAAAATCCTGGAACTCCCTCCCTAACAGCGCCGTGGGTGTACCTACACCACAGGGGACAAAATCCTGGAACTCACTCCCTAACAGCACTGTGGGTGTACCTACACCACACGGGACAAAATCCTGGAACTCTCTCCCTAACAGCACAGTGGGTGTACCTACACCACAGGGACAAAATCCTGGAACTCCCTCCAGAACAGCGCCGTGGGTGTACCTACACCACAGGGACAAAATCCTGGAACTCCCTCCCTAACAGCACTGTGGGTGTACCTACACCACAGGGACAAAATCCTGGAACTCCCTCCGTAACAGCACTGTGGGTGTACCTACAGCACAGGGGACAAAATCCTGGAACTCCCTCCCTAACAGCACTGTGGGTGTACCTACACCACACCGGGTGCAAAATCCTGGAACTCCCTCCCTAACAGCGCTGTGGGTGTAACTACACCACACGGGACAAAATCCTGGAACTCCCTCCCTAACAGCGCTGTGGGTGTACCTACACCACAGGGACAAAATCCTGGAACTCCCTCCCTAACAGCGTGTGGGTGTACCTACACCACAGGGACAAAATCCTGGAACTCCCTCACTAACAGCGCCGTGGGTGTACCTACACCACAGGGACAAAATCCTGGAACTCCCTCCCTAACAGCGCTGTGGGTGTACCTACACCACAGGGACAAAATCCTGGAACTCCCTCCCTAACAGCGCTGTGGGTGTACCTACACCACAGGGACAAATTCCTGGAACTCCCTCCCTAACAGCGCCGTGGGTGTACCTACACCACAGGGGACAAAATCCTGGAACTCCCTCCCTAACAGCGCCGTGGGTGTACCTACACCACAGGGGACAAAATCCTGGAACTCCCTCCCTAACAGCGCTGTGGGTGTACCTACACCACACAGGGGACAAAATCCTGGAACTCCCTCCCTAACAGCGCTGTGG
>JANJGN010002098.1:85000-87647 GCA_026770705.1 Isurus oxyrinchus
GTCAGTGCTGAGGGAGAGCCGTACTGTCGGAGGGTCAGTGCTGAGGGAGAGCCGTACTGTCGGAGGGTCAGTGCTGAGGGAGAGCCGCACTGTCGGAGGGTCAGTGCTGAGGGAGAGCCGCACTGTCGGAGGGTCAGTGCTGAGGGAGAGCCGCACTGTCGGAGGGTCAGTGCTGAGGGAGAGCCGCACTGTCGGAGGGTCAGTGCTGAGGGAGAGCCGCACTGTCGGAGGGTCAGTGCTGAGGGAGCGCCGCACTGTCGGAGGGTCAGTGCTGAGGGAGAGCCGCACTGTCGGAGGGTCAGTGCTGAGGGAGAGCCGCACTGTCGGAGGGTCAGTGCTGAGGGAGAGCTGCACTGTCGGAGGGTCAGTGCTGAGGGAGAGCCGCACTGTCGGAGGGTCAGTGCTGAGGGAGAGCCGCACTGTCGGAGGGTCAGTGCTGAGGGAGAGCCGCACTGTCGGGGGGTCAGTGCTGAGGGAGAGCCGCACTGTCGGGGGGTCAGTGCTGAGGGAGAGCCGCACTGTCGGGGGGTCAGTGCTGAGGGAGAGCCGCACTGTCGGAGGGTCAGTGCTGAGGGAGAGCCGCACTGTCGGAGGGTCAGTGCTGAGGGAGAGCCGCACTGTCGGAGGGTCAGTGCTGAGGGAGAGCCGCACTGTCGGAGGGTCAGTGCTGAGGGTGAGGAGCACTGTCGGAGGGTCAGTGCTGAGGGAGAGCCGCACTGTCGGAGGGTCAGTGCTGAGGGAGCGCCGCACTGTCGGAGGGTCAGTGGTGAGGGAGAGCCGCACTGTCGGAGGGTCAATGCTGAGGGAGAGCCGCACTGTCGGAGGGTCAGTGCTGAGGGAGAGCCGCACTGTCGGAGGGTCAGTGCTGAGGGAGAGCCGCACTGTCGGAGGGTCAGTGCTGAGGGAGAGCCGCACTGTCGGAGGGTCAGTGCTGAGGGAGAGCCGCACTGTCGGAGGGTCAGTGCTGAGGGAGAGCCGCACTGTCGGAGGGTCAGTGCTGAGGGAGAGCCGTACTGTCGGAGGGTCAGTGCTGAGGGAGAGCCGCACTGTCGGAGGGTCAGTGCTGAGGGAGAGCCGCACTGTCGGAGGGTCAGTGCTGAGGGAGAGCCGCACTGTCGGAGGGTCAGTGCTGAGGGAGAGCCGCACTGTCGGAGGGTCAGTGCTGAGGGAGAGCCGCACTGTCGGAGGGTCAGTGCTGAGGGAGCGCCGCACTGTCAGAGGGTCAGTGCTGAGGGAGAGCCGCACTGTCGGAGGGTCAATGCTGAGGGAGAGCCGTACTGTCGGAGGGTCAGTGCTGAGGGAGAGCCGCACTGTCGGAGGGTCAGTGCTGAGGGAGAGCCGCATTGTCGGAGGGTCAGTGCTGAGGGAGAGACGCACTGTCGGAGGGTCAGTGCTGAGGGAGAGCCGCAGTGTCGGAGGGTCAGTGCTGAGGGAGAGCCGCACTGTCGGAGGGTCAGTGCTGAGGGAGAGCCGCACTGTCGGAGGGTCAGTGCTGCGGGAGAGCCGCACTGTCGGAGGGTCAGTGCTGAGGGAGAGCCGTACTGTCGGAGGGTCAGTGCTGAGGGAGAGCCGCACTGTCGGAGGGTCAGTGCTGAGGGAGAGCCGCACTGTCGGAGGGTCAGTGCTGAGGGAGAGCCGCACTGTCGGAGGGTCAGTGCTGAGGGAGAGCCGCACTGTCGGAGGGTCAGTGCTGAGGGAGAGCCGCACTGTCGGAGGGTCAGTGCTGAGGGAGAGCCGCACTGTCGGAGGGTCAGTGCTGAGGGAGCGCCGCACTGTCGGAGGGTCAGCGCTGAGGGAGAGCCGTACTGTCGGAGGGTCAGTGCTGAGGGAGAGCCGCACTGTCGGAGGGTCAGTGCTGAGGGAGAGCCGCACTGTCGGAGGGTCAGTACTGAGTGAGAGCCGCACTGTCGGAGGGACAGTGCTGAGGGAGAGCGGCACTGTCGGAGGGTCAGTGCTGAGGGAGAGCCGCACTGTCGGAGGGTCAGTGCTGAGGGAGAGCCGCACTGTCGGAGGGTCAGTGCTGAGGGAGAGCCGCACTGTCGGAGGGTCAGTGCTGAGGGAGAGCAGCACTGTCGGAGGGTTAGTGCTGAGGGAGCGCCGCACTGTCGGAGGGTCAGTGCTGAGGGAGAGCCGCACTGTCGGAGGGTCAGTGCTGAGGGAGAGCCGCACTGTCGGAGGGTCAGCGCTGAGGGAGTGCCGCACTGTCGGAGGGTCAGTGCTGAGGGAGAGCCGCACTGTCGGAGGGTCAGTGCTGAGGGAGAGCCGCACTGTCAGAGGGTCAGTGCTGAGGGAGAGCCGCACTGTCGGAGGGTCAGTGCTGAGGGAGAGCCGCACTGTCGGAGGGTCAGTGCTGAGGGAGAGCCGCACTGTCGGAGGGTCAGTGCTGAGGGAGAGCCGCACTGTCGGAGGGTCAGTGCTGAGGGAGAGCTGCACTGTCGGAGGGTCAGTGCTGAGAGAGAGCCGCACTGTCGGAGGGTCAGAGCTGAGGGAGAGCCGCACTGTCGGAGGGTCAGTGCTGAGGGAGAGCCGCACTGTCGGAGGGTCAGTGCTGAGGGAGAGCCGCACTGTCGGAGGGTCAGTGCTGAGGGAGAGCCGCACTGTCGGAGGGTCAGTGCTGAGGGAGAGCCGCACTGTCGGAGGGTCAGTG
>JANJGN010002099.1:0-87610 GCA_026770705.1 Isurus oxyrinchus
ACATGTCCCCCTTCTTCCTTAACCGAGGTTTTCCACCCACGGTCATTGACAGGGCCCTCAACCATGTCCGGCCCATCTCCCGCGCATCCGCCCTCACGCCTTCTCCTCCCTCCCAGAAACATGATAGGGTCCCCCTTGTCCTCACTTATCACCCCACCAGCCTCCGCATTCAAAGGATCATCCTCCGCCATTTCCGCCAACTCCAGCATGATGCCACCACCAAACACATCTTCCCTTCACCCCCCTTATCGGCATTCCGTAGGGATCGCTCCCTCCGGGACACCCTGGTCCACTCCTCCATCACCCCCTACTCCTCAACCCCCTCCTATGGCACCACCCCATGCCCACGCAAAAGATGTAACACCTGCCCCTTCACTTCCTCTCTCCTCACCGTCCAAGGGCCCAAACACTCCTTTCAAGTGAAGCAGCATTTCACTTGCATTTCCCCCAACTTAGTCTACTGCATTCGTTGCTCCCAATGTGGTCTCCTCTACATTGGAGAGACCAAACGTAAACTGGGTGACCGCTTTGCAGAACACCTGCGGTCTGTCCGCAAGAATGACCCAAACCTCCCTGTCGCTTGCCATTTTAACACTCCACCCTGCTCTCTTGCCCACATGTCTGTCCTTGGCTTACTGCATTGTTCCAGTGAAGCCCAACGCAAACTGGAGGAACAACACCTCATCTTCCGACTAGGCACCTTACAGCCTTCCGGTCTGAATATTGAATTCAATAACTTTAGGTCGTGAGCTCCCTCCCCCATCCCCACCCCCTTTCTGTCCCCCCTTTTTTTCCCCTTTTTTTTCCCTATAAATTTTATAGATTTTTCTTTTCCCACCTATTTCCTTTATTTTTAAATATTTTAAAATCTTTTATGCTCCCCCCACCCCCACTAGAGCTGTACCTTGAGTTCCCTACCATCCATTCTTAATTAGCACATTCGTTTAGATAATATCACCAACTTTAACTTTAACACCTATGTGTTCTTTTGTCCCATTGTCACTGACATCTTTTGATGATCTGCTTCTATCACTGCTTGTTTGTCTACACAAGCACCTCTGTCTCTCTCTCTCTCTCTCTCCGCCCCCCCCCCCCCCCCCCCCCCCCCACCCCCCCCACACACCTTAAACCAGCTTATATTTCAACTCTTTCTTGGACTCGAAATCAAGTTCTGTTGAAGGGTCATGAAGACTCGAAAAGTCAACTCTTTTCTTCTCCGCCGATGCTGCCAGACCTGCTGAGTTTTTCCAGGTAATTCTGTTTTTGTCTTATAAACAAACACATGTGCATCCAGAAACACACATATAAACACAGACATGCATGCCCAACCATAACACACAAGTGTGCAGGCTTGTTTCCGGTGGTCAAGTGTCCTGGTGTGTGCATTGCCTGGTGGGCAGTGTTTCCGGGTGGGTGAGTTTCTGGGTGGGCGTGTTTCCAGGTGGGCGTGTTTCTAGGGGTGTGTGCATGAGTTTCTGGGAGTCTGTTTCTAGGGGTGTGTGTGTGTGTGTGTTTCTGGGAGTGTGTTTCTAGGGGTGTGTGTGTGTCTCTGGGAGTGTGTTTCTAGGGGTGTGTGTGTGTGTTTCTGGGAGTGTGTTTCTAGGGGTGTGTGTGTGTGTTTCTGGGAGTATGTATTTAGGGCCATGAGTAGTGTTTCTGGGAGGGTGTTACTAGGGGTGTGTGTGTATTTCTGGGAGTGTGTTTCTAGGGGACTGTGTGTGTGTGTGTGTGTGTGTGTGTGTGTGTGTGTGTGTGTGTGTGTGTGTGTGTGTGTGTGTGTGTGTGTGTGTGTGTGTGTGTGTGTGTGTGCGTGTGTTTCTTGCAGAGTGTTTCTAGGGGAGTGTGTGTGTGTTTCTGGGAGTGTATTTCTAGGGGATTGTGTGTGTGTTTCTGGGAGTGTTTTTCTAGGGCTGTGTGTGTATGTTTCTGGGTGTATGTTTCTAGGTCTGTGTGTGTGCATTTCTGGCAATGTTTTTCTAGGGGCATGTGTGTGTGTTTCTGGGAGTGTCTTTCTAGGGGTGTGTGTGTGTGTTTCTGGGAGTGTGTTTCCAGGGGGGTGTGTGTATGTTTCTGTGAGTGTGTTTCTAGGGGAGTGTGTGTGTATTTCAGGGAGCATGTTTCTAGGGGTGCGTGTGTGTTTCTGGGAGTGTGTTTCTAGGGGTACGTGTGCGTGTTTCTGGGAGTGTGTGAAATACACACACACACACACCCCCAGCAAAACACGTGCACACACCCCCAGCACAACACGCACACACACCCCCAGCAACACACGCACACCCCCAGCAACACACGCACCAGCTCAGCAACACACGCAGACACGCCCCCAGCAAAGCATGTGCTCACACCCCCAGCAAAACACGCACACACACCCTCAGCAACACGTGCACACACACCCCGTGCAATACACGCACACCCTCAGCAACACACGCACATGCCCAGCAATGCACATACACACCTAGCAACACACACACACAGACCACCAGCCACACACACACACGCACATACCCAGCAACACAAACACACACCCAGCATCACACACACACCCGCAGCAACACACACAGACCAATCCCCAGCAACACACACACACACCATCCCAGCAACACACACACACACCTCACCAGCAACACACACTCATACACACGCCCAGCAACACAAACACACACACACACACACACCCAGCAACACACACAACCAGAAACACACACACACACACACCCAGAAACACAGACACAGACACACACAGAAATACACCAACACACAATTACACACACACCCAGAAACACACAAACACACACTCCCAGAAACACAGAAACACACACACACACACACACACACACACACACACAGAAACAGTATATAAACACATATAAACACACAGGCGCGCACCCAGAAACACACATATAAACACACAGGGGCGCACCCAGAAACACAAATATAAACACACAGGGGGGAACCCAGAAACACACATATAAACACACATGCACGCACCCAAAAACACACTTATGAACATACACGCGTGTACCCAAAAACACAAATATAAACACACACACGCACCCAGAAACACACATATAAACACACATGCTTGCACCCAGAAACACAACTATAGACACACACACACGCAACGAGAACACGCATATAAGCACACATGTTTGCAACCAGAAACACGCTTATAAACACACAGACACACAGCCATAAACACAACTATAGACACACACGCACGCAACCAGAAACACACATATAAGCACACATGTGCGCACCCAGAAACACACATATAAACACACACATGTGTGACCAACCATAACACACACGTGTGTGGTGTTGTTTCCAGTGGTCAATGATCCTGGTGTGTGTGTTGCCTGGTAGGCAGTGTTTCCGGGTGGGTGAGTTTCTGGGTGGGCATGTTTCCGGGTGGGCGTGTGTCTAGGGCTGTGTGTGTGTTTCTGGGAGTCTGTTTCTAGGGGTGTGTGTGTGAGTTTCTGAGAGTGTGTTTCTAGGGGTGTGTTTGTGTCTCTGGGAGTGTGTTTATAAGGGAGTGTGTGTGTGTTTCTGGGAGTGTGTTTCGAGGGGTGTGTGTGTGTTTCTGGGAGTATGTTTTTAGGGGCGTGAGTAGTGTTTCTGGGAGTGTGTTTCAAGGGGTATGTGCATGTGTGTTGCTGAGTGTGTGCGTGTGTGTGTGTGGCTGGTGTTCTATGTGTGTGTGTTGCTAGGTGTGTATGTGCGTTGCTGGGGGTGTGTGTGCGTTGCTGAGGGTGTGCGTGTGTTGCAGGGGGTGTGTGTGGCACGTGTTGCTGAGGGTGTGTGTGCGTCTGTTTCTGGGGGTGTGTGTGCTTGTGTTGCTGAG
The DNA here is from genome assembly GCA_026770705.1 of Isurus oxyrinchus. Taxonomy (NCBI): domain Eukaryota; kingdom Metazoa; phylum Chordata; class Chondrichthyes; order Lamniformes; family Lamnidae; genus Isurus; species Isurus oxyrinchus. The sequence continues at coordinate 3,842 of JANJGN010002099.1, forward strand.
GTGGTGCGTGTGTTGCTGGGGGTGTGCGCGTGTTGCTGGGGGTGTTTGTGCGTGTTTTGCTGGGGGTGTTTGTGCATGTTTTGCTGGGGGTGTGTGCGCGTGTTTTGCTGAGGGTGTGTGTGCGTGTGTATTTCACACACTCCCAGAAACACACACACACAGCCCTAGAAACACACTCCCAGAAACACACACACACCCCTAGAAACACGCTCCCAGAAATACACACACACTCACCTAGAAACATACTCCCAGAAACACACACACACACCCCTGGAAAGACACTCCCAGAAACACACACATATACCTCTAGAAAAACATTGCCAGAAACGCACACACACAGCCCTAGAAACATACACCCAGAAACATACACACACAGCCCTAGAAACACTCCCAGAAGCACACACACACTCCCCTAGAAACACACTCCCAGAAACACACACACACTCCCCTAGAAACACTGGCCCAGAAACACACACACACACACACACATACACACACACACACACTTACACTTACAGTCCCCTAGAAACACCCCTAGAAACACACACACACACCCCCAGCAACACACACACACACACACTCAGCAACACATGCACACACAGACCAAGCAACACAAACACACACGCCAAGAAACACACACACACACACACACACACACACACACACACCCAGAAACACACACACACGCACACACACAGCAACAGTCGCACGCATACCCTCAGCAACACACAGACACATCCAGAAACAGACACACATACACACACACACACACACACAATCACAGAAAAAGCACTTCAAAGACTGATGTAGTCTTGCCTTTTGCCACACTTCAGAATTTCTTTTCTTGAATTACAAGTAGTCTTCTATAAACATAGAAATGCGTGCATACCCATACGTAACACACACGTACAAACACAAATGCACCCTTGCATAGACACACACCCATGCATAGAAACACACACAGAAATATGTACGCACGCACCCATAAATGCATGCACCCAGCAACACATGCAACCAGCAATGCACGCACACAGAAATGCATGCACCCAGAAATGCACGCACCCAGAAACAAACATATAAACACACACGCACGCACCCAAAAACACACATATAAACACACACGCACGCACCCAGAAACACACATATAAACACAATAACAGGCACCCAGAAACACACATATAAACACATACGCGTGCACCCAGAAACACAAATATAAGCACACACGCAGGTACCCAGAAACACACATATAAACACACATGCTCGCACCCAGTAACACAACTGTAGACACACACACTCGCAACCAGAGACACGTATATAAGCACACATGTTTGCAACCAGAAACACACTTATAAACACACACACACGCAGCCAGAAACACAACTATAGACACACACGCACGAAACCAGAAACACACATATAAGCACACATGTGCGCACCCAGAAACACACATAAACAAAGACATGTGCATCCAGAAACACACATATAAGCACAGACATGCGCGCCCAACCATAACACACAAGTGTGTGGGCTTGTTTCCGATGGCCAAGGTTCCTGGTGTGTGTGTTGCCTGGTGGTCAGTGTTCTAGGGGTGTGTGTGTGTCTCTGGGAGTGTGTTTATAGGGGTGTGTGTGTGTGTTTCTGGGAGTGTTTTTCTAGGGATGTATGTGCGTGTTTCTGGGAGTATGTTTTTAGGGGCGTGAGTAGTGTTTCTGGGAGGGTGTTTCTAGGGGTGTGAGTGCGTTTCCGGGAGTGTGATTCTAGGGGACTGTGTGTGTGTGTGTGTGTGTGTGTGTGTGTGTGTGTGTGTGTGTGTGTGTGTGTGTGTGTGTGTGTGTGTGTGTGTGTGTGTGTGTGTGTGTGTGTGTGTGTGTGTTCTGGGACAGTGTTTCTAGGGGAGTGTGTGTGTGTTTCTGGGAGTGTGTTTCTAGGGGAGTGTGTGTGTGTTTCTGGGAGTGTGTTTCTAGGGCTGTGTGTGTATGTTTCTGGGTGTATGTTTCTAGGGCTGTGTGTGTGCATTTCTGGCAATGTTTTTCTAGAGGTATGTGTGAGTGTTTCTGGGAGTGTCTTTCTAGCGGTGTGTGTGTGTGTTTCTGGGAGTGTTTGTCTAGGGGTGTGTGTGTGTGTTTCAGGGAGTGTGTTTCTAGGGGTGTCTGTTTGTGTTTCTGGGAGTGTGTGAAATACACACGCACACACAACCCCAGCAAAACATGCGCACACACCCCCAGCAAAACACACACAAACAGCCCCAGCAACACACGCACCACCTCAGCAATAGACACACACACACACACACACACACACACACACACACACACAGCAACGCACGCACACACACCCCCAGCAACACGTGCACACACACCCCCTGCAACACACGCACACCCTCAGCAACACACACACACCCCCAAAAACGCACATACACACCGAGCAACACACACACATAGACCACCAGTCACTCACACACACACACACACACAAACTCAGCAACACACACGCACATACCCAGCAACACACACACACATACCCAGCAACACACACACACCCAGCAACACACGCACACACAGACCCAGCAACACAAACACGCACGCCAAGTAACACAAACACACACACACACCCAGAAACACACACACACACACACACACACAGCAACACTCGCACGCACACCCCCAGCAACACACAGACACATCCAGAAACACACACACACACACCCCAAAAACACAAACACACACAGCCCCAGAAACACACACACACACAGAAACACACACACACACACCCAGAAACACAGACACACACAGAAACACACCAACACACACTTACACACACACCCAGAAACACACAAACACACACTCCCAGAAACACACACACACACAAACACACACACACACACACAAACCCAGAAACAGTACATCAAAGACTGATGTAGTCTTGCATTTTGCGACACTTCAGAATTTCTTTTCTTGAATTACAAGTAGTCTTCTATAAACATAGAAATGCGTGCGCCCCCATACATAACACACACGTACAAACACAAATGCACCCTTGCATAGACACGCACCCATGCATAGAAACACACGCAGAAATATGCATGCACGCAGCCATAAATGCATGCACCCAGCAACACACGCACCCAGCAATGCACGCAGCCAGAAATGCATGCACACAGAAATGCATGCACCCAGAAATGCACGCACACAGAAACACACATATAAACACACACGCATGCACCCAAAAACACACATATAAACACACACACACGTGTACCCAGAAACACACATATAAACACACACGCGCGCACCCAGAAACATACATATAAACACAATAACGCGCACCCAGAAACACACATATAAACACATACACGCGCACCCAGAAACACAAATATAAGCACACACGTGGGTACCCAGAAACACACATATAAACACAAATGCTCGCACCCAGAAACACAACTATAGACACACACGGATGCAACCAGAAACACACATATAAGCACACATGTGCGCACCCAGAAACACACTTATAAACAAACACATGTGCATCCAGAAACACACATATAAACACTCACATGCGTGCCCAACCATAACACACACGTGTGCGGGCTTGTTTCCGGTGGTCAAGGTTTCTGGTGTGTGTGTTGCCTGTTGGTAAGTGTTCTAGGGGTGTGTGTGTGTCTCTGGGAGTGTGTTTATACGGGTGTGTGTGTGTGTGTTTCTGGGAGTGTGTTTCTGGGGTGTGTGTGTGTTTCTGGGAGGGTGTTTCTAGGGGTGTGTGTTTGTCTCTGGGAGTGTGTTTATAGGGGTGTGTGTGTGTGTTTCTGGGAGTGTGTTTCTAGGTGTGTGTGTGTGTGTTTCTGGGAGTAGGTTTTTAGGGGCATGAGTAGTGTTTCTGGGAGTGTGTTTCTAGGGGTGTGTGTGTGTTTCTGGGAGTGTGTTTCTAGGGGTACGTGTGCGCTTTTCTGGGAGTGTGTGAAATACACGCACACACACACACACATCCCCAGCAAAACACGTGCACACACCCCCAGCAAAACACGCACACACACCCCCAGCAACACACGCACACCCCCAGCAACACACGCACCAGCTCAGCAACACACACAGACACGCCCCCAGCAAAGCACGTGCTCACACCCCCAGCAAAACACGCACACACACCCTCAGCAACACGTGCACACACACCCCGTGCAATACACGCACACCCTCAGCAACACACACACATGCCCAGCAACGCACATACACACCTAGCAACACACACACACCTAGCAACACACACACACAGACCACCAGCCACACACACACACGCACACACCCAGCATCACACACACACACGCAGCAACACACACAGACCAATCCCCAGCAACACACACACACACACACCCTCCCAGCAACACACACACACACCCCACCAGCAACACACACTCACACACACGCCCAGCAACACAAACACACACACACACACCCAGCAACACACACAACCAGAAACACACAGACACACACCCAGAAACACAGACACAGACACACACAGAAATACACCAACACACAATTACACACACACCCAGAAACACACAAACACACACTCCCAGAAACACACAAACACACACACACACACACACCCAGCAACACACACAACCAGAAACACACAGACACACACCCAGAAACACAGACACAGACACACACAGAAATACACCAACACACAATTACACACACACCCAGAAACACACAAACACACACTCCCAGAAACACACAAACACACACACACACACACACACAAACACACAGAAATAGTATATAAACACATATAAACACACAGGCGCGCACCCAGAAACACACATATAAACACACACGCACGCACCCAAAAATACACTTATGAACATACATGCGTGTACCCAGAAACACTCATATAAACACACGCGCGCACCCAGAAACACACATATAAACGCACATGCTCGCACCCAGAAACACAACTATAGACACACACACACGCAGCAAGAACACGCATATAAGCACACGTGTTTGCAACCAGAAACACACTTATAAACACACACACACGCAGCCAGAAACACAACTATAGACACACACGCACGCAACCAGAAACACACATATAAGCACACATGTGCGCACCCAGAAACACAATTATAAACAAACACATGTGCATCCAGAAACACACATATAAACACACACATGCGTGACCAACCATAACACACACGTGTGTGGTGTTGTTTCCAGTGGTCAAAGATCCTGGTGTGTGTGTTGCCTGGTAGGCAGTGGTTCCGGGTGTGCGAGTTTCTGGGTGGGCATGTTTCCGGGTGGGTGTGTATCTAGGGCTGTGTGTGTGAGTTTCTGGGAGTCTGTTTCTAGGGTTGTGTGTGTGAGTTTCTGAGAGTGTGTTTCTAGGGGTGTGTTTGTGTCTCTGGGAGTGTGTTTATAAGGGAGTGTGTGTGTGTTTCTGGTAGTGTGTTTCGAGGGGTGTGTGTGTTTCTGGGAGTATGTTTTTAGGGGCGTGAGTAGTGTTTCTGGGAGTGTGTTTCAAGGGGTATGTGCATGTGTGTTGCTGAGTGTGTGCGTGTGTGTGTGTGGCTGGTGGTCTATGTGTGTGTGTTGCTAGGTGTGTATGTGCGTTGCTGGGGGTGTGTGTGTGTTGCTGAGGGTGTGCGTGTGTTGCAGGGGGTGTGTGTGCACGTGTTGCTGAGGGTGTGTGTGCGTCTGTTTCTGGGGGTGTGTGTGCTTGTGTTGCTGAGGTGGTGCGTGTGTTGCTGGGGGTGTGCGCGTGTTGCTGGGGGTGTTTGTGCGTGTTTTGCTGGGGGTGTTTGTGCATGTTTTGCTGGGGGTGTGTGCGCGTGTTTTGCTGAGGGTGTGTGTGCGTGTGTATTTCACACACTCCCAGAAACACACACACACAGCTCTAGAAACACACTCCCAGAAACACACACACACACACTCACCTAGAAATATACTCCCAGAAACACACACACACACCCCTGGAAAGACACTCCCAGAAACACACACATATACCTCTAGAAAAACATTGCCAGAAACGCACACACACAGCCCTAGAAACATACACCCAGAAACATACACACACAGCCCTAGAAACACTCCCAGAAGCACACACACACTCCCCTAGAAACACACTCCCAGAAACACACACACACTCCCCTAGAAACACTGTCCCAGAAACACACACACACACACATACACACACACACACACATCCAGTCCCCTAGAAACACACACGCAGAAACACACACACACCCCTAGAAACACACACACACACACACACCCAGCAGCACACACACACACACTCAGCAACACGTGCACACACAGACCAAGCAACACAAACACACACGCCCAGAAACACACACACACACACACACAGCAACAGTCGCACGCACACCCTCAGCAACACACACACACACACACACACACAAACACAGAAAAAGCACTTCAAAGACTGATGTAGTCTTGCCTTTTGCCACACTTCAGTATTTCTTTTCTTGAATTACAAGTAGTCTTCTATAAACATAGAAATGCGTGCACACCCATACGTAACACACACGTACAAACACAAACGCACCCTTGCATAGACACGCAAACATGCATAGAAACAGACACAGAAATATGCACGCACGCAGCCATAAATGCATGCACCCAGCAACACATGCAACCAGCAATGCACGCAGCCAGAAATACATGCACACAGAAATGCATGCACCCAGAAATGCACACACCCAGAAACACACATATAAACACACACGCACGCACCCAAAAACACACATATAAACACACACGCGTGTACCCAGAAACACTCATATAAACACACACGCACGCACCCAGAAACACACATATAAACACAATAACGGGCACCCAGAAACACACATATAAACACATAAGCGTGCACCCAGAAACACAAATATAAGCACACACGCAGGTACCCAGAAACACACATATAAACACACATGCTCGTACTCAGAAACACAACTGTAGACACACACACTCGCAACCAGAGACACGTATATAAGCACACATGTTTGCAACCAGAAACACACTTATAAACACACACACACGCAGCCAGAAACACAACTACAGACACACACGCACGCAACCAGAAACACACATATAAGCACACATGTGCGCACCCAGAAACACACTTATAAACAAACACATGTGCATCCAGAAACACACATATAAACACAGACATGCGCGCCCAACCATAACACACAAGTGTGTGGGCTTGTTTCCGATGGCCAAGGTTCCTGGTGTGTGTGTTGCCTGGTGGTCAGTGTTCTAGGGGTGTGTGTGTGTCTCTGGGAGTGTGTTTATAGGGGTGTGTGTGTGTGTTTCTGGGAATGTGTTTCTAGGGGTGTGTGTGTGTGTTTCTGGGAGTATGTATTTAGGGGCGTGAGTAATGTTTCTGGGAGGTTGTTTCTAGGGGGGGTGTGTGTGTCTCTGGGAGTGTGTTTATAGGGGTGTGTGTGTGTGTTTCTGGGAGTGTTTTTCTAGGGATGTATGTGCGTGTTTCTGGGAGTATGTTTTTAGGGGCGTGGGAGGGTATTTCTAGAGTTGTGAGTGTGTTTCCGAAAGTGTGTTTCTAGGGGACTGTGTGTGTGTGTGTGTGTGTGTGTGTGTGTGTGTGTGTGTGTGTGTGTGTGTGTGTGTGTGTGTGTGTGTGTGTGTGTGTTTCTGGGACAGTGTTTCTAGGGGAGTGTGTGTGTGTTTCTGGGAGTGTGTTTCTAGGGGAGTGTGTGTGTGTTTCTGGGAGTGTGTTTCTAGGGCTGTGTGTGTATGTTTCTGGGTGTATGTTTCTAGGGCTGTGTGTGTGCATTTCTGGCAATGTTTTTCTAGAGGTATGTGTGAGTGTTTCTGGGAGAGTCTTTCTAGGGGTGTGTGTGTGTGTTTCTGGGAGTGTTTGTCCAGGGGTGTGTGTGTGTGTTTCTGGGAGTGTGTGAAATACACACGCACACACACCCCCAGCAAAACATGCGCACACAACCCCAGCAAAACACGCACAAACAGCCCCAGCAACACACGCACCACCTCAGCAATACACACACACACACACACACACACAAACACACAGCAACGCACGCACACACACCCGCAGCAACACGTGCACACACACACCCCCTGCAACACACGCACACCCTCAGCAACACACACACACCCCCAGCAATGCACATACACACCGAGCAACACACATAGACCACAAGTCACTCACACACACACACACACACACGCCCAGCAACACACACACACACCCAGCAACACAAACACACAGACCCAGCAACACAAACACACATGCCAAGAAACACAAACACACACACACACCCAGAAACACACACACACACAGCAACACTCGCACGCACACCCCCAGCAACACACAGACACATCCAGAAACACAGACACACACACACACACACACACACACAGAAACACACACTCTCACACCCCAAAAACACAAACACACACAGCCCCAGAAACACAGACACACACAGAAACACACCAACACACACTTACACACACACCCAGAAACACACAAACACACACTCCCAGAAACACACACACACACACACACACACACACACACACACACACACACACACACACACACACACACACACACACACACACACACACACACACACACACAAACCCAGAAACAGTACATCAAAGACTGATGTAGTCTTGCGTTTTGCGACACTTCAGAATTTCATTTCTTGAATTACAAGTAGTCTTCTATAAACATAGAAATGCGTGCGCCCCCATACATAACACACACGTACAAACACAAATGCACCCTTGCATAGACACGCACCCATGCATAGAAACACACACAGAAATATGCACGCACGCAGCCATAAATGCATGCACCCAGCAACACACGCACCCAGCAATGCACGCAGCCAGAAATGCATGCACACAGAAATGCATGCACCCAGAAATGCACGCACCCAGAAACACACATATAAAGACACACGCACGCACCCAAAAACACACATATAAACACACACGCGCGCACCCAGAAACATACATATAAACACAATAACGCGCACCCAGAAACACACATATAAACACATACACGCGCACACCAGAAACACAAATATAAACACACACGTGGGTACCCAGAAACACACATATAAACACAAATGCTCGCACCCAGAAACACAACTATAGACACACACGCATGCAACCAGAAACACACATATAAGCACACATGTGCGCACCCAGAAACACACTTATAAACAAAAATATGTGCATCCAGAAACACACATATGAACACAGACATGCGTGCCCAACCATAACACACACGTGTGCAGGCTTGTTTCCGGTGGTCAAGGTTCCTGGTGTGTGTGTTGCCTGGTGGGCAGTGTTTCCGGGTGGGCGTGCGTCCAGGGGTGTGTGTGTGAGTTTCTGGGAGTCTGCTTCCAAGGGTGTGTGTGTGTATTTGTGGGAGTGTGTTTCAAGGGGTGTGTGTGTGTTTCTGGGAGTATGTTTTAAGGGGCGTGAGTAGTGTTTCTGTGAGGGTGTTTCTAGGGGTTTGTGTGTGTTTCTGGGAGGGGTGTTTCTAGCGGACTATCTGTGTGTATGTGTGTTTGTGTGTGTGTGTGTTTCTGGGACAGTGTTTCTAGGGGAGTGTGTGTGTGTTTCTGGGAGTGTGTTTCTAGGGGAGTGTGTGTGTGTTTCTGGGAGTGTGTTTCTAGGGCAGTGTGTGTATGTTTCTGGGTGTATGTTTCTAGGGGTGTGTGTGTGTGTGTTTCTGGGAGTGTGTGAAATACACACGCACACACACCCCCAGCAAAACACGCGCACACACCCCAGCAAAACACGCACAAACACCCCCAGCAACACATGCACACACCTCTGTGTCTCTGGGAGTGTGTTTATACGGGGTGTGTGTGTGTGTGTTTCTGGGAGTGTGTTTCTAGGGGTTGTGTGTGTGTGTTTCTTGGAGTATGTTTTTAGGGGCGTGAGTAATGTTTCTGGGACGGTGTTTCTAGGGGTGTGTGTGTGTCTCTGGGAGAGTGTTTATAGGGGTGTGTGTGTGTGCTTCTGGGAGTGTGTTTCTAGGTGTGTGTGTGTGTGTTTCTGGCAGTATGTTTTTAGGGGCGTGAGTAGTGTTTTTGGAGGGTGTTTCTAGGGGCGTGTGTGTGTTTCTGGGAGTGTGTTTCTAGGGGACTGTGTGTGTGTGTGTGTGTGTGTGTGTGTGTGTGTGTGTGTTTCTGGGACAGTGTCTCTAGGGGAGTGTGTGTGTGTTTCTGGGAGTGTGTTTCTAGGGGAGTGTGTGTGTGTTTCTGGGAGTGTGTTTCTAGGGGTGTGTGTGTGTGTTTCTGGGAGTGTGTGAAATACACATGCACACACACCCCCAGCAAACCACGCGCACACACGCCCGGCAAAACATGCACAAACACCCCCAGCAACACACGCACACACCCAGCAACACACACACCACCTCAGCAACACACACACACACACCCACCGCAACAGACGTACACACACCCCCAACAAAACGTGCACACAAACGCACCTAGCAAAACACACACACAGACCACCAGTCACACACACACACACACACACACACACACACACACACACACACACACACACTCAGCAACACACACGCACATACCCAGCAAAACACACACACACCCAGCAACATTCACACACACACCCAGCAAGACATACACACACCCAGCAACTCACGCACACACAGACACAGCAACACAAACACACACACCAAGAAACACAAACACACACACACACACACCCAGAAACACACACACAAAAAGCAACACTCGCACGCACACCCCCAGCAACCCACAGACACATCCAGAAACACACACACACACAGAAACACACACAAACACACACCCACAAACACATACACAGACACACGCAGAAACACACCAACACACACTTACACACACACCCAGAAACACACAAACACACACACCCAGAAACACACACACACGCACACACACACACACACACACACACACAGACACACACACACACAAACCCCAGAAACAGTACATCAAAGACTGATGTAGTCTTGTGTTTTGCAACACTTCAGAATTTCTTTTCTTGAATTACAAGTAGTCTTATATAAACATAGAAATGCGTGCGCCCCCATACATAACACACACGTACAAACACAAATGCACCCTTGCATAGACACACACCCATGCATAGAAACACACACAGAAATATGCACGCACGCGCCCATAATTGCATGCACCCAGCAACGCATGTACCCAGCAATGCACGCAGCCAGAAATGCATGCACACAGAAATGCATGCACCAAGAAACGCACGCACCCAGAAACACACATATAAACACACACACGCGCACCCAGAAACACACATATAAACACATACGCGGGCACCCAGAAACACAAATATAAGTACACACGTGGGTACCCAGAAACACACATATAAACACACATGCTCGCACCCAGAAACACAACTATAGACACACACACACGCACGCAACCAGAAACACGCATATAAGCACACATGTTTGCAACCAGAAACACACGTATAAACACGCAAACATGTGCATCCAGAAACACACATATAAGCACACACATGCGTGCCCAAACATAACACACACGTGGGCGGGCTTGTTTCCGGTGGTCAAGGTTCCTGGTGTGTGTGTTGCCTGCTGGTAAGTGATCTAGGGGTGTGTGTGTGTCTCTGGGAGTGTGTTTATACGGGTGTGTGTGTGTGTTTCTGGGAGTGTGTTTCTAGGGGTGTTGTGTGTGTTTCTGGGAGTATGTTTTTAGGGGCGTGAGTAATGTTTCTGGGAGAGTGTTTCTAGGGGTGTGTGTGTGTCTCTGGGAGTGTGTTTATAGGGGTGTGTGTGTGCTTCTGGGAGTGTGTTTCTAGGTGTGTGTGTGTTTCTGGGAGAATGAACTTAGGGGCGTGAGTAGTGTTTCTGGGTGGGTGTTTCTACGGCTGTGTGTGTGTTTCTGGGAGTGTGTTTCTAGGGGACTGTCTGTGTGTGTGTATGTGTGTGTGTGTGTGTTTCAGGGACAGTGTTTCAAGGGGAGTGTGTGTGTGTTTCTGGGAGTGTGTTTCTAGGGGAGTGTGTGTGTGTTTCTGGGAGTGTGTTTCTAGGGCAGTGTGTGTATGTTTCTGGGTGTATGTTTCTAGGGGTGTGTGTGTGTGTTTCTGGGAGTGTGTGAAATACACATGCACACACAACCCCAGCAAAACACGCGCACACACCCCCAGCAAAACACGCACAAACACCCCCAGCAACACACACACACACCCAGCAACACACGCACTACGTCAGCAACACACACACACACACACACACACACACACAGCAACGCATGCACACACACCCCCAGAAACACGTGCACACACACCCCCTGCAAAACACGCACACCCTCAGCAACACACACACACACCCAGCAACGCACATACACACCTAGCAACACACACACACAGACCACCAGTCACACACACACGCACACACACACACACTCAGCAACACACATGCACATACCCAGCAACACACACACACACACCCAGCAACACACACACACACACACCCAGCAAGACACACACACACCCAGCAACACACGCACACACAGACCCAGCAACACAAACACACACGCCAAGAAACACAAAAACACACACGCACACAAATACACAAACCCAGAAACACACACACACACACACAGCAACAATCGCACGCACACCCCCAGCAACACACAGACACACCCAGAAACACACACACACACACACACACACACACACACACACAGAAACACACAATCACACACCCCAAAAACGCAAACACACACAGCGCCAGAAACACACACACACACACACACACACACACACACACACAGAAACACACACACACACACACACCCAGAAACACATACACAGACACACACAGAAACACACCAACACACACTTACACACACAGCCAGAAACACACAAACACACACACCCAGAAACACACACACACACACACACACACTCTCACACACCCCAAAAATGCAAACACACACAGCCCCAGAAACACACACACACACACAGAAACACATACACAGACACACACAGAAACACACACACACACACTTACACACACACCCAGAAACACACACACACACACAGCAACAATCGCACGCACACCCCCAGCAACACACAGACACACCCAGAAACACACACACACACACACACACACACACACACACACACAGAAACACACAATCACACACCCCAAAAACGCAAACACACACAGCGCCAGAAACACACACACACACACACACACAGAAACACACACACACACACACACACCCAGAAACACATACACAGACACACACAGAAACACACCAACACACACTTACACACACAGCCAGAAACACACAAACACACACACCCAGAACACACACACACACACACACACACACACACATTCACACACCCCAAAAATGCAAACACACACAGCCCCAGAAACACACACACACACAGAAACACATACACAGACACACACAGAAACACACACACACACACTTACACACACACCCAGAAACACACAAACACAACTTCCAGAAACACACACACACATACACACAAACCCAGAAACAGTACATCAAAGAATGATGTAGTCTTGCATTTGCAACACTTCAGAATTTCTTTTCTTGAATTACAAGTAGTCTTCTATAAACATAGAAATGCATCCGCCCCCATACATAACACACACGTACAAACACAAATGCACCCTTGCATAGACACGCACCCATGCATAGAAACACACACAGAAATATGCACGCACGCACCCATAAATGCATGCACCCAGCAACGCATGTACCCAGCAATGCACGCAGCCAGAAATGCATGCACACAGAAATGCATGCACCAAGAAACGCACGCACCCAGAAACACACATATAAACACACACATACACACCCAGAAACACACATATAAACACACAGGCGCGCACCCGGAAACACACATATAAACAAATATGCATGCATCCAGAAACACACATATAACCACACATGCCCGCACCCAAAAACACACATATAAACACACACACGCGTGTACCCAGAAACACTCATATAAACACATACGCGCGCGCACCCAGAAACACACATATAAACACAAACATGCACACCCAGAAACACACATATAAACACATACGCGTGCACCCAGAAACATAAATATAAGCACACACGCGGGTACCCAGAAACACACATATAAAAACACATGCTCGCACCCAGAAACACAACTATAGACACACACACACGCAGCCAGAAACACGCATATAAGCACACATGTTTGCAACCAGAAACACACTTATAAACACACAAACACGCAGCCAGAAACACATCTGTAGACACACATGCACGCAACCAGAAACAGACATATAAGCACACATGTGCGCACCTAGGAACACACTTATAAACAAACACATGTGCATCCAGAAACACACATATGAACACAGACATGCGTGCCCAACCATAACACACACCTGTGCAGGCATGTTTCCGGTGGTCAAGGTTCCTGGTGTGTGTGTTGCCTGGTGGGCAGTGTTTCCGGGTGGGCGAGTTTCTGGTTGGGCATGTTTCCGGGTGGGCGTGCGTCTAGGGGTGTGTGTGTGAGTTTCTGGGAGTCTGTTTCTAGGGGTGTGTGTGTGTGTTTCTGGGAGTGTGTTTCTAGGGGTGTGTGTGTGTCTCTGGGAGTGTGTTTATAAGGCTGTGTGTGTGTGTCTCTGGGAGTGTGTTTCAAGGGGTGTGTGTGTGTGTTTCTGGGAGTATGTTTTTAGGGGCGTGAGTAGTGTTTCTGGGAGGGTGCTCCTAGGGGTTTGTGTGTGTTTCTGGGAGGGTGTTTCCAGGGGACTGTCTGTGTGTGTGTGTGTGTGTGTGTGTGTGTTTCTGGGACAGTGTTTCTAGGGGAGTGTGTGTGTGTTTCTGGGACAGTGTTTCTAGTGGAGTGTGTGTGTGTTTCTGGGAGTGTGTTTCTAGGGCTGTGTGTGTATGTTTCTGGGTGTATGTTTCTAGGGCTGTGTGTGTGCGTTTCTGGCAATGTTTTTCTAGAGGTATTTGTGAGTGTTTCTGGGAGTGTCTTTCTAGGGGTGTGTGTGTGTATTTCTGGAGTGTGTTTCTAGGGGTGTGTGTGTGAGTTTCTGGGAGTGTGTTTCTAGGGGTGTGTGTGTGAGTTTCTGGGAGTGTGTTTCTAGGGGTGTGTATGTGTGTTTCTGGGAATGTGTGAAATACACACGCACACACACCCCCAGCAAAGCACGCACACACACCCCCAGCAAAACATGCACAAACACCCCCAGCAACACACGCACACCCCTAGCAACACACGCACCACCTCAGCAACACACGCACACACACACCCAGCATCGCACGCACACACACCCCCAGCAACACATGCACACACACCCCCTGCAACACACGCACACCCTCAGCAACACACACCCCCTGCAACGCACATACACACCTAGTAACACACACACATAGACCACCAGTCACACGCACACACACACGCAGACTCAGCAACACACACACACACACACCCAGCAACACACACACACACGCAAACTCAGCAACACACACACACACACCCAGCAACACACACACACCCAGCAACACACGCACACACAGACCCAGCAACACAAACACACACGCCAAGAAACACAAACACACACACAAATACACACGCCCAGAAACATACACACACACACAGCAACATTCACACGCACACCCCCAGCAACACACAGACACATCCAGAAACACACACACACACACACACACAGAAACACACACTCACACACCCCAAAAATGCAAACACACACAGCCCCAGAAACACACACACACACACACAGAAACACACACACACACAGACACACCCAGAAACACACACACAGACACACACAGAAACACACCAACACACACTTACACACACACCCAGAAACACACAAACACACACTCACAGAAACACACACACACACACACACACACACACACAAACCCAGAAACAGTACAGCAAAGAATGATGTAGTCTTGCGTTTTGCAACACTTCAGAATTTCTTTTCTTGAATTACAAGTAGTCTTCTATAAACATAGAAATGCATCTGCCCCCATACATAACACACACGTACAAACACAAACGCACCCTTGCATAGACACGCACCCATGCATAGAAACCAACACAGAAATATGCACGCACGCACCCATAAATGCATGCACCCAGCAATGCACATACCCAGCAATGCACACAGCCAGAAATGCATGCACACAGAAATGCATGCACCAAGAAACGCACACACCCAGAAACACACATATAAACACACACATACACACCCAGAAACACACATATAAACACACACATACACACCCAGAAACACACATATAAACACACAGGCGCGCACCCGGAAACACACATATAAACAAATATGCATGCATCCAGAAACACACATATAACCACACATGCCCGCACCCAAAAACACACATATAAACACACACACGCGTGTACCCAGAAACACTCATATAAACACATACGCGCGCGCACCCAGAAACACACATATAAACACAAACATGCACACCCAGAAACATAAATATAAACACACACGCGGGTACCCAGAAACACACATATAAAAACACATGCTCGCACCCAGAAACACAACTATAGACACACACACACGCAACCAGAAACACGCATATAAGCACACATGTTTGCAACCAGAAACACACTTATAAACACACAAACACGCAGCCAGAAACACATCTGTAGACACACATGCACGCAACCAGAAACAGACATATAAGCACACATGTGCGCACCTAGGAACACACTTATAAACAAACACATGTGCATCCAGAAACACACATATGAACACAGACATGCGTGCCCAACCATAACACACACCTGTGCAGGCATGTTTCCGGTGGTCAAGGTTCCTGGTGTGTGTGTTGCCTGGTGGACAGTGTTTCCAGGTGGGCGAGTTTCTGGTTGGGCATGTTTCCGGGTGGGCGTGCGTCTAGGGGTGTGTGTGTGAGTTTCTGGGAGTCTGTTTCTAGGGGTGTGTGTGTGTGTTTCTGGGAGTGTGTTTCTAGGGGTGTGTGTGTGTCTCTGGGAGTGTGTTTATAAGGCTGTGTGTGTGTGTCTCTGGGAGTGTGTTTCAAGGGGTGTGTGTGTGTGTTTCTGGGAGTATGTTTTTAGGGGCGTGAGTAGTGTTTCTGGGAGGGTGCTCCTAGGGGTTTGTGTGTGTTTCTGGGAGGGTGTTTCTAGGGGACTGTCTGTGTGTGTGTGTGTGTGTTTGTGTGTGTGTGTGTTTCTGGGACAGTGTTTCTAGGGGTGTGTGTGTGTGTTTCTTGGAGTGTGTTTCTAGGGGAGTGTGGGTGTGTTTCTGGGAGTGTGTTTCTAGGGCTGTGTGTGTATGTTTCTGGGTGTATGTTTCTAGGGCTGTGTATGTGCGTTTCTGGCAATGTTTTTCTAGAGGTATTTGTGAGTGTTTCTGGGACTGTCTTTCTAGGGTGTGTGTGTTTCTGGGAGTGTGTTTCTAGGGGAGTGTGTGTGTATTTCTGGGATGTGTTTCTAGGGGTGTATGTGTGTGTTTCAGGGACTCTGTTTCCAGGGGTGTGTGTGTGTTTCTGGGAGTGTGTTTCTAGGGGTTTGTGTGTGTCTCTGGGAGTGTGTTTATAAGGGTGTGTGTGTGTGTTTCTGGGAGTGTGTTTCAAGGGGTGTGCGTGTGTGTTTCTGGGAATATGTTTTTAGGGGCGTGAGTAGTGTTTCTGGTGCGTTTTTCTAGGGGTTTGTGTGTGTTTCTGGGAGTGTGTTTCCAGGGGACTGTCTGTGTGTGTGTGTGTGTGTGTGTGTGTTTCTGGGACAGTGTTTCTAGGGGAGTGTGTGTGTGTTTCTGGGACAGTGTTTCTAGTGGAGTGTGTGTGTGTTTCTGGGAGTGTGTTTCTAGGGCTGTGTGTGTATGTTTCTGGGTGTATGTTTCTAGGGCTGTGTGTGTGCGTTTCTGGCAATGTTTTTCTAGAGGTATTTGTGAGTGTTTCTGGGATTGTCTTTCTAGGGGTGTGTGTGTGTATTTCTGGGAGTGTGTTTCTAGGGGTGTGTGTGTGAGTTTCTGGGAGTGTGTTTCTAGGGGTGTGTATGTGTGTTTCTGGGAATGTGTGAAATACACACGCACACACACCCCCAGCAAAACACGCGCACACACCCCCAGCAAAACATGCACAAACACCCCCAGCAACACACGCACACCCCCAGCAACACACGCACCACCTCAGCAACACACGCACACACACACCCAGCATCGCACGCACACACACGCCCAGCAACACATGCACACACACCCCCTGCAACACACGCACACCCTCAGCAACACACACCCCCTGCAACGCACATACACACCTAGTAACACACACACATAGACCACCAGTCACACGCACACACACACGCAGACTCAGCACCACACACACACCCAGCAACACACACACACACGCAAACTCAGCAACACACACACACACACCCATCAACACACACACACACCCAGCAACACACGCACACACAGACCCAGCAACACAAACACACACGCCAAGAAACACAAACACACACACAAATACACACACCCAGAAACATACACACACACACAGCAACATTCACACGCACACCCCCAGCAACACACAGACACATCCAGAAACACACACACACACACACACACACACACAGAAAGACACACTCACACACCCCAAAAATGCAAACACACACAGCCCCAGAAACACACACACACACACCGAAACACACACACACACACACACACCCAGAAACACACACACAGACACACACAGAAACACACCAACACACACTTACACACACACCCAGAAACACACAAACACACACTCCCAGAAACACACACACACACACACACACACACACACACACAAACCCAGAAACAGTACATCAAAGAATGATGTAGTCTTGCGTTTTGCGACACTTCAGAATTTCTTTTCTTGAATTACAAGTAGTCTTCTATAAACATAGAAATGCATCCGCCCCCATACATAACACACACGTACAAACACAAACGCACCCTTGCATAGACACGCACCCATGCATAGAAACCAACACAGAAATATGCACGCACGCACCCATAAATGCATGCACCCAGCAACGCACATACCCAGCAATGCACGCAGCCAGAAATGCATGCACACAGAAATGCATGCACCAAGAAACGCACGCACCCAGAAACACACATATAAACACACACATACACACCCAGAAACACACATATAAACACACAGGCGCGCACCCAGAAACACACATATAAACAAATATGCATGCATCCAGAAACACACATATAACCACACATTCCCGCACCCAAAAACACACATATAAACTCAGACACATGTACCCAAAAACACTCATATAAACACACACGCGTGCACCCAGAAACACACATATAAACACAAACATGCGCACCCAGAAACACACATATAAACACATGCGCGCGCACCCAGTAACACAAATATCAGCACACACGCGGGTACCCAGAAACACACATATGAACACGGACATGCGTGCCCAACCATAACACACACGTGTGTGGGCTTCTTTCCGGTGGTCAAGGTTCCTGGTGTGTGTGTTGCCAGGTGGTCAGAGTTCTAGGGGGGTGTTTGTGTGTCTCTGGGAGTGTGTTTCTATGGGTGTGTGTGCGTGTCTCTGGGAGTATTTTTCTAGGGATGTGTGTGTGTGTTTCTGGGAGTATGTTTTTAGGGGCGTGATTAGTGTTTCTGGGAGGGTGTTTCTAGGGGTGTGAGTGTGTTTCTGGGAGTGTGTTTCTAGGGGACTGTGTGTGTGTGTGTGTGTGTGTGTGTGTGTATGTGTGTTTCGGGACAGTGCTTCTAGGGGAGTGTGTCTGTGTTTCTGGGAGTGTGTTTCTACGGCTGTGTGTGTATGTTTCTGGGTGTATGTTTCTAGGGCTGTGTGTGTGCGTTTCTGGCAATGTTTTTCTAGAGGTATGTGTGAGTGTTTCTGGGAGTGTCTTTCTAGGGGTGTGTGTGTGTGTTTCTAGGAGTGTGTTTCTAGGGGAGAGTGTGTGTATTTCTGGGAGCGTGTTTCTAGGGCTGTGTGTGTATGTTTCTGGGTGTATGTTTCTAGGGGTGTGTGTGTGTGTTTCTGGGAGCGTGTGAAATACACACGCACACACACCTCCAGCAAAACACGCGCACAACACCCCCAGCAAAACACACACAACCGCAGCAGCACACACACACACACACCCAACGCAACGCTATAAACACACACACACCCCCAGCAACACGTGCACACGCACCCCCTGCAAAACACGCACACCCTCAGCAACACACACACACCCCCAGCAACGCACATACACACCTAGCAACACACACACACAGACCACCAGTCACACACACACACACACACACACACTCAGCAACACACACGCACATACCCAGCAACACACACACATACCCAGCAACACACACACACACACCCAGCAAGACACACACACACCCAGCAACATGCGAACACACACACACAGCAACACAAACACTCACGCCAAGAAACACAAACACACACACACACACCCAAAAACACACACACACACAGCAACACTCGCACGCACACCCCCAGCAACACACAGACACATCCAGAAACACACACACACACAGAAACACACACTCACACACCCAAAAACGCAAACACACACAGCCCCAGAAACACACACACACACACACAGAAACACACACACACACACACACACACACAGACCCAGAAACACATACACAGACACACACAGAAACACACCAACATACACTTACACACACACCCAGAAACACACAAACACACACACCCAGAAACACACACACACACCCACACACACACAAACCCAGAAACAGTACATCAAAGACTGATGTAGTCTTGCGTTTTGCGACACTTCAGAATTTCTTTTCTTGAATTACAAGTAGTCTTCTATAAACATAGAAATGCATCCGCCCCCATACATAACACACACGTACAAACACAAACGCACAGTTGCATAGACACGCACCCATGCATAGAAACACACACAGAAATATGCACGCACGCACCCAAAAATGCATGCACCCAGCAACGCACGTACCCAGCAATGCACGCAGCCAGAAGTGCATGCACACATAAATGCATGCACCCAGAAACACACATATAAACACACACATACGCACCCAGAAACACACATATAAACACACAGGCGCGCACCCAGAAACACACATATAAACAAATATGCATGCATCCAGAAACACACATATAACCACACACGCACGCACCCAGAAACACACATATAAACACACACACACGTGCACCCAGAAACACAAATATAAGCACACACGCGGGTACCCACAAACACACATATAAACACACATGCTCGCACCCAGAAACACAACTATAGACACACACACAAGCAGCCAGGAACACGCATATAAGCACACATGTTTGCAACCAGAAACACACTTATAAACACACACACACGCAGCCAGAAACACAACTATAGACACACACGCATGCAACCAGAAACACACATATAAGCACACATGTGTGCACCCAGAAACACGCTTATAAACAAACAGATGTGCATCCAGAAACACACATATGAACACATACATGCGTGCGCAACCATAACACACACGTGGGTGGGCTTGTTTCCGGTGGTCAAGGTTCCTGGTGTGTGTGTTGCCTGGTGGTAAGTGTTCTAGGGGTGTGTATGTGTCTCTGGGAGTGTGTTTATACGGGTGTGTGTGTGTGTGTTTCTGAGAGTGTGTTTCTAGGGGTGTGAGTGTGTGTTTCTGGGAGTATGTTTTTAGGGGTGTGAGTAATGTTTCTGGGAGGGTGTTTCTAGGGGTGTGTGTGTGTCTCTGGGAGTGTGTTTATAGGGGTGTGTGTGTGTGCTTCTGGGAGTGTGTTTAAAGGTGTGTGTGTGTGTGTTTCTGGGAGTATGTTTTTAGGGGCGTGAGTAGTGTTTCTGGGAGGGTGTTTCTAGGGATGTGTGTGTGTTTCTGGGAGGGTGTTTCTAGGGGACTGTCTGTGTGTGTGTGTGTGTGTGTGTGTGTGCGTGTGTGTGTTTCTGGGACAGTGTTTCTAGGGGAGTGTGTGTGTGTTTCTGGGAGTGTATTTCTAGGGGAGTGTGTGTGTGTTTCTGGGAGTGTGTTTCTAGGGCTGTGTGTATGTTTCTGGGTGTATGTTTCTAGGGGTGTGTGTGTGTGTTTCTGGGAGCGTGTGAAATACACACGCACACACACCCCCAGCAAAACGCGCGCACACACCCCCAGCAAAACACGCACAAACACCCCAGCAACACACGCACACACCCAGCAACACACGCACCACCGCAGCAGCACACACACACACACACCCAACGCAACGCACGCACACACACCCCCAGCCACACGTGCACATAGACCCCCTGCAAAACATGCACACCCTCAGCAACACACACACACCCCCAGCAACGCACATACACACCTAGCAACACACACACACAGACCACCAGTCACACACACACACACACACTCAGCAACACACACGCACATACCCAGCAACACACACACATACCCAGCAACACACACACACACACACCCAGCAAGACACACACACACCCAGCAACACGCGTATACACACACACACAGCAACACAAACACACACGCCAAGAAACACAAACACACAAACACACACACACACCCAGAAACACACACACACACAGCAACACTCGCACGCACACCCCCAGCAACACACAGACACATCCAGAAACAGACACACACACACACACACACACACAGAAACACACACTCACACACCCCAAAAACGCAAACACACACAGCCCCAGAAACACACACACACACACACACACACAGAAACACAGACACACACACACACCCACCCAGAAACACATACACAGACACACACAGAAACACACCAACACACACTTACACACACACCCAGAAACACACAAACACACACACCCAGAAACACACACACACACACACACACACACACAAACCCAGAAACAGTACATCAAAGACTGATGTAGTCTTGCGTTTTGCAACACTTCAGAATTTCTTTTCTTGAATTACAAGTAGTCTTCTATAAACATAGAAATGCATCCGCCCCCAGACATTACACACACGTACAAACACAAACGCACAGTTGCATAGACACGCACCCATGCATAGAAACACACACAGAAATATGCACGCACGCACCCATAAATGCATGCACCCAGCAACGCACGTACCCCACAATGCATGCAGCCAGAAATGCATGCACACAGAAATGCATGCACACAGAAACGCACGCACCCAGAAACACACATATAAACACACACATACACACCCAGAAACACACATATAAACACACAGGTGCGCACCCAAAAACACACATATAACCACACACGCACGCACCCAGAAACACACATATAAACACACACACACGTGTACCCAGAAACACACATATAAACACACACGCGCGCGCACCCAGAAACACTCATATAAACACATACGCGCGCACCCAGAAACACAAATATCAGCACACACGCGGGTACCCAGAAACACACATATGAACACGGACATGCGTGCCCAACCATAACACACACGTGTGTGGGCTTGTTTCCGGTGGTCAAGGTTCCTGGTGTGTGTGTTGCCGGGTGGTCAGTGTTCTAGGGGTGTGTGTGTGTCTCTGGGAGTGTGTTTCTAGGTGTGTGTGTGTGTGTTTCTGTGAGTGTGTTTCTAGGGGGTGTGTGTGTGTTTCTGGGTGTATGTTTTTAGGGGCGTGAGTAATGTTTCTGGGAGGGTGTTTCTAGGGGTGTGTGCGTGTCTCTGGGAGTGTGTTTATAGGGGTGTGTGTGTGTGTTTCTGGGAGTGTTTTTCTAGGGGTGTGTGTGTGTGTTTCTGGGAGTATGTTTTTAGGGGCGTGAGTAGTGTTTCTGGGAGGGTGTTTCTAGGGGTGTGAGTGTGGTTCTGGGAGTGTGTTTCTAGGGGACTGTGTGTGTGTGTGTGTGTGTGTGTGTGTGTGTGTATGTGTGTTTCTGGGACAGTGATTCTAGGGGAGTGTGTGTGTGTTTCTGGGAGTGTGTTTCTAGGGGAGTGTGTGTGTGTTTCTGGGAGTGTGTTTCTAGGGCTGTGTGTGTATGTTTCTGGGTGTATGTTTCTAGGGCTGTGTGTATGCTTTTCTGGCAATGTGTTTCTAGAGGTATGTGTGAGTGTTTCTGGGAGTGTGTTTCTAGGGCTGTGTGTGTGTGTTTCTGGGAGTGTGTTTCTAGGGTGTGTGTGTGTGTGTTTCTGGGAGTGTGTGAAATACACACGCACACACACCCCCAGCAAAACACGCGGACACACCCCCAGCAACACACGCACAAACACCGCCAGCAACACACGCATCACCTCAGCAACACACACACACACACATCCCAAAACGCACGCACACACACCCCCAGCAACAGGTGCACACACAACCCCTGCAACACACGCACACCCTCAGCAACACACACACACCCCCTGCAACGCACATACACACATAGCAACACACACACACAGACCACCAGTCACACACACACACTCAGCAACACACACGCACATACCCAGCAACACACACACACCCAGCAACACACACACACACAGACCCAGCAACACACACACACACCCAGCAACACACGCACACACAGACCCAGCAACACAAACACACACGCCAAGAAACACAAACACACACACACACACACCCAGAAACACACACACACACAGCAACACTCACACGCACACCCCCAGCAACACACAGACACATCCAGAAACACACACACACACAAACATAGAAACACACACTCACACACCCCAAAGACATAAACACACACAGCCCCAGAAACACACACACACACACAGAAACACACACACACACCCAGAAACACATACACAGACACACACAGAAACACACCAACACACACTTACACACACACCCAGAAATACACAAACACACACACCCAGAAACACACACACACACACACACACACACACACACACACACACACACACACACACACACACACACACACACACACACACACACACAAACCCAGAAACAGTACATCAAAGACTGATGTAGTCTTGCGTTTTGTCACACTTCAGAATTTCTTTTCTTGAATTACAAGTAGTCTCCTATAAAAATAGAAATGCGTGCGCCCCCATACATAACACACACGTACAAACACAAACGCACCCTTGCATAGACACGCACCCATGCATAGAAACACACACAGAAATATGCAGGCACATACTCAAAAATCCATGCACCCAGCAACGCACGTACCCAGCAATGCACGCAGCCAGAAATGCATGCACACAGAAATGCATGCACCAAGAAACGCACGCACCCAGAAACACACATATAAACACACACATACGCAGCCAGAAACACACATATAAACACAGAGGCGCGCACCCAGAAACACACATATAAACAAATATGCATGCATCCAGAAACACACATATAACCACACATGCCCGCACCCAAAAACACACATATAAACACATACACGCGTATACCCAGAAACACTCATATAAACAAACACGCACGCGCACCCAAAAACACACAAATAAACACAAACATGCGCACCCAGAAACACACATATAAACACATACGCGCGCACCCAGAAACACAAATATAAGCACACACGTGGGTACCCAGAAACACACATATAAACACACATGCTCGCACCCAGAAACACAACTATAGACACACACACAAGCAGCCAGAAACACGCATATAAGCACACATGTTTGCAACCAGAAACACACAAACACGCAGCCAGAAACACAACTGTAGACACACATGCACGCAACCAGAAACACACATATAAGCACACATGTGCGCACCCAGAAACACACTTATAAACAAACACATGTGCATCCAGAAACACACATATGAACACAGACATGCGTGCCCAACCATAACACACACGTGTGCAGGCTTGTTTCCGGTGGTCAAGATTCCTGGTGTGTGTGTTGCCTGGTGGGCAGTGTTTCCGGGTGGGCGTGCATCTAGGGGTGTGTGTGTGAGTTTCTGGGAGTCTGTTTCTAAGGGTGTGTGTTTGTGTTTCTGGGAGTGTGTTTCTAGGGGTGTGTGTGAGTCTCTGGGAGTGTGTTTATAAGGCTGTGTGTGTGTGTTTCTGGGAGTGTGTTTCAAGGGGTGTGTGTGTGTGTTTCTGGGAGTATGTTTTTAGGGGCGTGAGTAGTGTTTCTGGGAGGGTGTTTCTAGGGGTTTGTGTGTGTTTCTGGGAGGGTGTTTCCAGGGGAATGTCTGTGTGTGTGTGTGTTTGTGTGTGTGTGTGTTTCTGGGAAAGTGTTTCTAGGGGAGTGTGTGTGTGTTTCTGGGAGTGTGTTTCTAGGGCAGTGTGTGTGTGTTTCTGGGAGTGAGTTTCTAGGGCTGTGTGTGTATGTTTCTGGGTGGATGTTTCTAGGGCTGTGTGTGTGCGTTTCTGGCAATGTTTTTCTAGAGGTATTTGTGAGTGTTTCTGGGAGTGTCTTTCTAGGGGTGTGTGTGTTTCTGGGAGTGTGTTTCTAGGGGAGTGTGTGTGTATTTCTGGGAGCGTGTTTCTAGGGGTGTATGTGTGTGTTTCAGGGAGTCTGTTTCTAGGGGTGTGTGTGTGTTTCTGGGAGTGTGTTTCTAGGGAATTGTGTGTGTCTCTGGGAGTGTGTTTATAAGGGTGTGTGTGTGTGTGTTTCTGGGAGTGTGTTTCAAGGGGTGTGTGTGTGTGTTTCTGGGAGTATGTTTTTAGGGCCATGAGTAGTGTTTCTGGCGGGTTTTTCTAGGGGTTTGTGTGTGTTTCTGGGAGTTTGTTTCTAGGGGACTGTCTGTGTGTGTGTGTGTGTGTGTGTGTGTGTGTGTGTGTATATGTTTCTGGGACTGTGTTTCTAGGTGAGTGTGTGTGTGTTTCAGGGACAGTGTTTCAAGGGAAGTGTGTGTGGCAATGTTTCTGGCAATGTTTTTCTAGAGGTATTTGTGATTGTTTCCGGGAGTGTCTTTCTAGGGGTGTGTGTGTGTGCTTTTGGGAGTGTGTTTCTAGGGGTGTATGTCTGTGTTTCTGGGAGTGTGTTTCTAGGGGTGAGTATGTGTGTTTCTGGGAGTGTGTGAAATACACACGCACACACACCCCCAGCAAAACACGCGCACACACCCCCAGCAAAACATGCACAAACACCCCCAACAACACACGCACTCCCCCAGCAACACACGCACTACCTCAGCAACACACACACACACACACACACACACCCAGCAACGAACGCACACACACCCCCAGCAACACGTGCACACACATCCCCTGCAACACACGCACACCCTCAGCAACACTCACACACCCCCAGCAATGCACATACACACCTAGCAACACACACACACAAACCACCAGTCACACACACACACACACACACTCAGCAACACACACGCACATAGCCAGCAACACACACACACACCCAGCAACAGACACACACACACACAACCAGCAACACACACACACACCCAGCAACACACGCACACACAGACCCAGCAACACAAACACACACGCTAAGAAACACAAACAGACACACACACACACACCCAAAAACACACACACACACACACAGCAACACTCACACGCACACCCCCAGCAACACACAGACACATCCAGAAACACACACACACACACACAAACACACACTCACACACCCCAAAAAAACAAACGCACACAGCCCCAGAAACACACACACACACAGAAAAACACACACACACACACACCCAGAAACACATACACAGACACACACAGAAACACACCAACACACACTTACACACACACCCAGAAACACACACACACTCCCAGAAACACACACACACACACACACAAACACAGAAACAGTACATCAAAGACTGATGTTGTCTTGCGTTTTGCGAAACTTCAGAATTTCTTTTCTTGAATTACAAGTAGTCTTCTATAAACATAGAAATGCATGCGCCCCCATACATAACACACACGTACAAACATTAACGCACCCTTGCATAGACATGCACCCATGCATAGAAACACACACAGAAATATGCACGCACGCACCCATAAATGCATGCACCCAGCAACGCACGTACCCAGCAATGCACGCAGCCAGAAATGCATGCACACAGAAATTCATGAACCAAGAAACGCACACACCCAGAAACACACATATAAACACACACATACGCACCCATAAACACACATATAAACACACATGCTCGCACCCAGAAACACAACTATAGACACACACACACGCAGCCAGAAACACACAAATAAGCACACATGTTTGCAACCAGAAACACACTTATAAACACACAAACACGCAGCCAGAAACACAATTATAGACACACATGCACGCAATCAGAAAGACACATATAAGCACACATGTGCGCACCAAGAAACACACTTATAAACAAACACATGTGCATCCAGAAACACACATATAAACACACACATGCGTGCCCAAGCATAACACACACTTGTGCGGGCTTGTTTCAGGTGGTCAAGGTTCCTGGAGTGTGTGTTGCCTGGTGGTCAGTGTTCTAGGGGTGTGAGTGTGTCTCTGGGAGTATTTTTATAGGGGTGTGTGTGTGTGTTTCTGGGAGTGTGTTTCGAGGTGTGTGTGTGTGTGTTTCTGGGAGTATGTTTTAGGGGCGTGAGTAATGTTTCCGGGAGGGTGTTTCTAGGGGTGAGTGTATGTCTCTGGGAGTATGTTTACAGGGGTGTGTGTGTGTGTTTCTGGGAGTGTGTTTCGAGGTGTGTGTGTGTGTGTTTCTGGGAGTATGTTTAGGGGCGTGAGTAGTGTTTCTGGGAGGGTGTTTCTAGGGGTGTGTGTGTGTTTCTGATGGTGTGTTTCTAGGGGACTGTCTGTGTGTGTGTGTGTGTGTGTGTGTCTGTGTCTGTGTTTCTGGGACAGTGTTTCTAGGGGAGTGTGTGTGTTTCTGGGAGTGTGTTTCTAGGGGAGTGTGTGTGTGTTTCTGGGAGTGTGTTTCTAGGGCTGTGTGTGTATGTTTCTGGCTGTATGTTTCTAGGGCTGTGTGTGTGTGTTTCTGGCAATGTTTTTCTAGAGGTATGTGTGAGTGTTTCTGGGAGTGTGTTTCTAGGGGTGTGTGTGTGTGTTTCTGGGAGTGTGTTTCCAGGGGAGTGTGTGTGTATTTCTGGGAGCGTGTTTCTAGGGGTGTGTGCGTGTGTTTCTGGCAGTGTGTTTCTAGGGGAGTGTGTGTGTGTTTCTGGGAGTGTGTGAAATACACATGCACACACACCCCCAGCAAAACACGCGCACACACCCCCAGCAAAACACGCACAAACACCCCCAGCAACACACGCACACCCCCAGCAACACATGCACCACCTCAGCAAAACACACACACACACCCCCCGCAATGCACGCACACACACACCCAGCAACACGTACCCACACACCCACTGCAACACACGCACACCCTCAGCAACACACACACACACCCCCAGCAACGCACATACACACCTAGCAACACACACACACAGACCACCAGTCACACACACACACACCCAGCAACACACACACACACACGCACCCAGCAACACACACACACACACACACACACAGCAACACTCACACGCACACCCCCAGCAACACACAGACACATCCAGAAACACGCACACACACACACACACACTGAAGCACACACTCAGACACCCAAAAAACACAAACACACACAGCCCCAGAAACACACACACACACAGAAACACACACACACACACACATCCAGAAACACATACACACACACAGAAACACACCAACACACACTTAGACACACACCCAGAAACACACAAACACACACTCCCAGAAACACACAAACACACACACACACACACACACACACACAGACACACACACACAAACCCAGAAACAGTACATCAAAGACTGATGTAGTCTTGCGTTTTGCGACACTTTAGAATTTCTTTTCTTGAATTACAAGTAGTCTTCTATAAACATAGAAATGCGTGCGCCCCCATACATAACACACACGTACAAACACAAACGCACCCTTGCATAGACACGCACCCATGCATAGAAACACACACAGAAATGTGCACGCACGCACCCATAAATGCATGCACCCAGCAACGCACGTACCCAGCAATGCATGCAGCCAGAAATGCATGCACACAGAAATGCATGCACCAAGAAAGGCACACACCCAGAAACACACATATAAACACACATATACACACCCAGAAACACACATATAAACACACAGGCGTGAACCCAGAAACACACATATAAACAAATATGCATGCATCCAGAAACACTCATATAACCACACATGCCCGCACCCAAAAACACACATATAAACACACACGCATGTACCCAGAAACACTCATATAAACACACACGCATGCACCCAGAAACACACATATAAACACAAACATGCGCACCCAGACACACACATATAAACACATAGGCACGCACCCAGAAACACAAATGTAAGCACACACGCGGGTACCCAGAAACACACATATAAACACACACATGCGTGCCCAACTATAACACACACGTGTGTGGACTTGTTTCCGGTGGTCAAGATTCCTGGTGCATGTGTTGCCTGGTGGTCAGTGTTCTAGGCGTGTGTGTGTGTCTCTGGGAGTGTGTTTATAGGGGTGTGTGTGTGTCTTTCTGGGAGTGTGTTTCTAGGGGTGTGTGTGTGTTTCTGGGAGTATGTTTTTAGGAGCGTGAGTAATGTTTCTGGGAGGGTGTTTCTAGGGTGTGGATGTGTTTCTGGGAGTGTGTTTCTAGTTGTGTGTGTGTGTGTTTCCGGGAATATGATTTTAGGGGCGTGAGTAGTGTTTCTGGGAGGGTGTTTCTAGGGTGTGTGTGTGTCTCTGGGAGTGTGTTTATAGGGCTGTGTGTGTGTGTTTCTGTGAGTGTGTTTCTAGGTGTGTGTGTGTGTGTTTGTGGGAGTATGTTTTTAGGGGCGTGAGTAGTGTTTCTGGGAGGGTTTTTCTAGGGGTGTGTGTGTGTTTCTGGGAGTGTGTTTCTAGGGGACTGTGTGTGTGTGTGTGTGTGTGTGTGTGTATGTGTGTTTCTGGGACAGTGTTTCTAGGGGAGTGTGTGTGTGTTTCTGGGAGTGTGTTTCTAGGGGAGTGTGTGTGTGTTTCTGGTAGTGTGTTTCTAGGGCTGTGTGTGTATGTTTCTGGGTGTATGTTTCTAGGGCTGTGTGTGTGCGTCTCTGGCAATGTTTTTCTAGAGGTATGTGTGAGTGTTTCTGGGAGTGTCTTTCTAGGGGTGTGTGTGTGTGTTTCTGGGAGTGTGTTTCTAGGGGAGAGTGTGTGTATTTCTGGGAGCGTGTTTCTAGGGGTGTGTGTGTGTGTGTTTCTGGGAGTGTGTTTCTAGGGGTGTGTGTGTGTGTTTCTGGGAGTGGGTGAAATACACACGCACACACACCCCCAGCAAAACACGCGGACACACCCCCAGCAACACACGCACAAACACCCCCAGCAACACACGCATCACCTCAGCAACACACGCACACACACATCCCACAACACACGCACACACACCCACAGCAACACGTGCACACACACCCCCTGCAACACACGCACACCCTCAGCAACACACACACACCCCCAGCAACACACATACACACCTAGCAACACACACACACAGACCACCAGTCACACACACACACACACACACACACACACACACACTCAACAACACACACGCACATACCCAGCAACACACACACACACCCAGCAACACACACACATACACACACCCAGCAACACACACACACACCCAGCAACACACGCACACACAGACCCAGCAAATCAAACACACATGCCAAGAAACACAAACACACACACACACACAGACACCCAGAAACACACACACAGATAGCAACACTCGCATGCACACCCCCAGAAACACACAGACACATCCAGAAACACACAAACACACACAGAAACACACACTCACACACCCCAAAAACACAAACACACACAGCCCCACAAACACAGACACACACATATACAGAAACACACACACACCCAGAAACACATACACAGAGACACACAGAAACACACCAACACACACTTACACACACACCCAGAAACACACAAACACACACACTCAGAAACACACACACACACACACACACACACACACACACACACACAGACACACACACACAAACCCAGAGGCAGTACATCAAAGACTGATGTAGTCTTGCATTTTGCGACACTTCAGAATTTCTTTTCTTGAATTACAAGTAGTCTTATATAAACATAGAAATGCGTGCGCCCCCATACATAACACACACGTACAAACACAAATGCACCCTTGCATAGACACGCACCCATGAATAGAAACACACACAGAAATATGCAGGCACATACCCAAAAATCCATGCGCCCAGCAACGCACATACCCAGCAATGCACGCAGCCAGAAATGCATGCACACAGAAATGCATGCACCAAGAAACGCACGCACCCAGAAACACACATATAAACACACAGGCGCGCACCCAGAAACACACATATAAACAAATATGCATGCATCCAGAAACACACATATAACCACACATGCCCACACCCAAAAACACACATATAAGCACACACACGCGTGTACCCAGAAACACACATATAAACACACACGCGCACGCACCCAGAAACACACATATAAACACAAACATGCGCACCCAGAAACACACATATAAACACATACGCGCGCACCCAGAAACACAAATATAAGCACACACGCGGGTACCCAGAAATACACATATAAACACACATGCTTGCACCCAGAAACACAACTATAGACACACACACACGCACGCAACCAGAAACACGCATATAAGCAAACATGTTTGCAACCAGAAACACACTTATAAACACACAAACATGTGCATCCAGAAACACACATATAAACACACACATGCGTGCCCAAACATAACACACACGTGGGCGGGCTTGTTTCAGGTAGTCATGGTTCCTGGTGTGTGTGTTGCCTGGTGGTAAGTGTTCTAGGGGTGTGCGTGTGTCTCTGGGAGTGTGTTTATACGGGTGTGTGTGTGTGTGTTTCTGGGAGTGTGTTTCTAGGGGTGTGAGTGTGTGTTTCTGGGAGTATGTTTTAGGGGCGTGAGTAATGATTCTGGGATGGTGTTTCTAGGGGTGTGTGTGTGTCTCTGGGAGTATGTTTATAGGGGTGTGTGTGTGTGCTTCTGGGAGTGTGTTTATAAGTGTGTGTGTGTGTGTTTCTGGCAGTATGTTTTTAGGGGCGTGAGTAGTGTTTCTGGGAGGAAGTTTCTAGGGGAGTGTGTGTGTTTCCGGGAGTGTGTTTTCGGGGACTGTCTGTGTGTGTGTGTGTGTGTGTGCGTGTGTGTGTGAGTTTCTGGGACATTGTTTCTAGGGGAGTGTGTGTGTGTTTCTGGGAGTGTGTTTCCAGGGGAGTGTGTGTGTGTTTCTGGGAGTGTGTTTCTAGGGCACTGTGTGTATGTTTCTGGGTGTATGTTTCTAGGGGTGTGTGTGTGTGTTTCTGGGAGTGTGTGAAATACACACGCACACACACCCCCAGCAAAACACACGCACACACCCCCAGCAAAACACACACAAACACCCCCAGCAACACACGCACACACCCAGCAACACACGCACCACCTCAGCAACACACACACACACACCCACCGCAACGCACGCACACACACCCCCAGCAACACTTGCACACACACCCCCTGCAAAACACGCACACCCTCAGCAACACACACACACCCCCAGCAACGCACATACACACCTAGCAACACACACACACAGACCACCAGTCACACACACACACTCAGCAACACACATGCACATACCCAGCAACACACACACACCCAGCAACACAGACACACACACACCCAGCAACACACACACACACCCAGCAACACACGCACACACAGACCCAGCAACACAAACACACACGCCAAGAAACACAAACACACACACAAACACACACACCCAGAAACACACACACACACAGCAACACTCGCACGCACACCCCCAGCAACACACAGACACATCCACAAACACACACACACACACATAGAAACACACACTCACACACCCCAAAAATGCAAA
This sequence comes from Isurus oxyrinchus, assembly GCA_026770705.1. Lineage (NCBI taxonomy): Eukaryota > Metazoa > Chordata > Chondrichthyes > Lamniformes > Lamnidae > Isurus > Isurus oxyrinchus. The sequence goes on from JANJGN010002099.1 coordinate 37,978, forward strand.
CACACACAGCCCCAGAAACACACACACACAGAAACACACACACACACACCCAGAAACATATACACAGACACACACAGAAAAACACAAACACACACTTACACACACACCCAGAAACACACAAACACACAGACCCAGAAACACACACACACACACACACACACACAGACACACAAACCCAGAAACAGTACATCAAAGACTGATGTAGTCTTGCGTTTTGCAACACTTCAGAATTTCTTTTCTTGAATTACAAGTAGTCTTCTATAAACATAGAAATGCGTGCGCCCCAATACATAACACACACGTACAAACACAAACGCACCCTTGCATAGACACGCACCCATGCATAGAAACACACACAGAAATATGCACGCACGCACCCATAAATGCATGCACCCAGCAACGCACGTACACAGCAATGCACGCAGCCAGAAATGCATGCACACAGAAATGCATGCACCAAGAAACGCACACACCCAGAAACACACATATAAACACACATATACACACCCAGAAACACACATATAAACACACAGGCGCGCACCCAGAAACACACATATAAACAAATATGCATGCATCCAGAAACACACAGATAACCACACATGCCCGCACCCAAAAACACACATATAAACACACACGCATGTACCCAAAAACACTCATATAAACACACATGCGTGCACCCAGAAACACACACATAAACACAAACATGCGCACCCAGAAACACACATATAAACACATACGCGCGCACCCAGAAACACAAATATCAGCACACACGCGGGTACCCAGAAACACACATATGAACACGGACATGCGTGCCCAACCATAACACACACGTGTGTGGGCTTGCTTCCGGTGGTCAAGGTTCCTGGTGTGTGTGTTGCCGGGCGGTCAGTGTTCTAGGGGTGTGTGTGTGTCTCTGGGAGTGTGTTTCTAGGGGTGTGTGTGTGTGTTTCTGTGAGTGTGTTTCAAGGGGTGTGTGTGTGTGTGTTTCTGGGTGTATGTTTTTAGGGGGGTGAGTAATGTTTCTGGGAGGGTGTTTCTAGGGGTGTGTGCGTGTCTCTGGGAGTGTGTTTATAGGGGTGTGTGTGTGTGTTTCTGGCAGTGTTTTTCTAGGGGTGTGTGTGTGTGTATCTGGGAGTATGTTTTTAGGGGCGTGAGTAGTGTTTCTGGGAGGGTGTTTCTGGGGGTGTGAGTGTGTTTCTGGGAGTGTGTTTCTAGGGGACTGTGTGTGTGTGTGTGTGTGTGTGTGTGTGTGTATGTGTGTCTCTAGGACAGTGCTTCTAGGGGAGTGTGTGTGTGTTTCTGGGAGTGTGTTTCTAGGGGAGTGTGTGTGTGTTTCTGGGAGTGTGTTTCTAGGGGTGTGTGTGTGTGTTTCTGGGAGTGTGTGAAATACACACGCACACACACCCCCAGCAAAACACGCGCACACACCCCCAGCAAAACACGCACAAACACCCCCAGCAACACACGCACACACCCAGCAACACACGCACCACCTCAGCAACACACACACACACACCCACCGCAACGCACGCACACACACCCCCAGCAACACGTGCACACACACCCCCTGCAAAACACACACACCCTCATCAACACACACACACCCCCAGCAACGCACATACACACCTAGCAACACACACACACAGACCACCAGTCACACACACGCAGACTCAGCAACACACACGCACATACCCAGCAACACACACACACCCAGCAACACACACACACACACCCAGCAACACACACACACACCCAGCAACACACGCACACACAGACCCAGCAACACAAACACACACGCCAAGAAACACAAACACACACACACACACACCCAGAAACACACACACACACAGCAACACTCGCACGCACACCCCCAGCAACACACAGACACATCCAGAAACACACACACATACACACATAGAAACACACACTCACACAACCCAAAAATGCAAACACACACAGCCCCAGAGACACAGACAGAAACACACCAACACACACTTACACACACACCCAGAAACACACAAACACACACACCCAGAAACACACACACACACACACACACACACACACACACAAACCCAGAAACAGTACATCAAAGACTGATGCAGTCTTGCGTTTTGCGACACTTCAGAATTTCTTTTCTTGAATTACAAGTAGTCTTCTATAAACATAGAAATGCGTGCGCCCCCATACATAACACACACGTACAGACACAAACACACCCTTGCATAGACATGCACTCATGCATAGAAACACACACAGAAATGTGCACGCACGCACCCATAAATGCATGCACCCAGCAACGCACGTACCCAGCAATGCACGCAGCCAGAAATGCATGCACACAGAAATGCTTGCATCAAGAAACGCACGCACCCAGAAACACACATATAAACACACAAATACGCACCCAGACACATACATATAAACACACAGGCGCGCACCCAGAAACACACATATAAACAACTGTGCATGCATCCAGAAACACACATATAACCACACATGCCCGCACCCAAAAACACACATATAAACACACACGCATGTACCCAAAAACACTCATATAAACACACATGCGTGCACCCAGAAACACACACATAAACACAAACATGCGCACCCAGAAACACACATATAAACACATACGCGCGCACCCAGAAACACAAATATCAGCACACACGCGGGTACCCAGAAACACACATATGAACACGGACATGCGTGCCCAACCATAACACACACGTGTGTGGGCTTGTTTCCGATGGTCAAGGTTCCTGGTGTGTGTGTTGCCGGGCGGTCAGTGTTCTAGGGGTGTGTGTGTGTCTCTGGGAGTGTGTTTCTAGGTGTGTGTGTGTGTGTGTATCTGTGAGTGTGTTTCAAGGGGTGTGTGTGTGTGTTTCTGGGTGTATGTTTTCAGGGGCGTGAGTAATGTTTCTGGGAGGGTGTTTCTTGGGGTGTGTGCCTGTCTCTGGGAGTGTGTTTATAGGGGTGTGTGTGTGTGTTTCTGGGAGTGTTTTTCTAGGGGTGTGTGTGTGTGTTTCTGGGAGTATGTTTTTAGGGGCGTGAGTAGTGTTTCTGGTAGGGTGTTGCTAGGGGTGTGAGTGTGTTTCTGGGAGTGTGTTTCTAGGGGACTGTGTGTGTGTGTGTGTGTGTGTGTGTGTGTGTGTGTGTGTGTATGTGTGTTTCTGGTACAGTGTTTCTAGGGGAGTGTGTGTGTGTTTCTGGGAGTGTGTTTCTAGGGCTGTGTGTGTATGTTTCTGGGTGTATGTTTCTAGGGCTGTGTGTGTGCGTTTCTGTCAATGCTTTTCTAGAGGTATGTGTGAGTGTTTCTGGAAGTGTCTTTCTAGGGGTGTGTGTGTGTGTTTCTGGGACTGTGTTTCTAGGGGAGAGTGTGTGTATTTCTGGGAGCGTGTTTCTAGCGGTGTGTGTGTGTGTTTCTGGGAGTGTGGTTCTAGGGGTGTGTGTGTGTGTTTCTGGGAGTGTGTGAAATACACACGCACACACAGCCCCAGCAAAACATGCGCACACACCCCCAGCAACACACGCATCACCTCAGCAACACACACACACACACACACATCCCACATTGCATGCACACACACCCCCAGCAACACATGCACACACACCCACTGCAACACACGCACACGCTCAGCAACACACACACACCCCCAGCAACACACATACACACCTAGCAACACACACACACAGACCACCAGTCACACACACACACACACACTCAGCAACACACACGCACATACCCAGCAACACACACACACACCCAGCAACACACACACAAACACACACCCAGCAACACACACACACACCCAGCAACACACGCACACACAGACCCAGCAACACAAACACACATGCCAAGAAACACAAACACACACACACACACACACACACCCAGCAACACTCACATGCACACACCCAGCAACACATAGACACATCCAGAAACACACACACAAACACAGAAACACACACACAGAAACACACACTCACACACCCCAAAAACACAAACACACACAGCCCCACAAACACAGACACACACAGAAACACACACACACACACCCAGAAACACATACACAGACACACACAGAAACACACCAACACACACTTACACACACACCCAGAAACACACAAACACACACACCCAGAAACACACACACACACACACACACACACACACACACACAAACCCAGAAACAGTACATCAAAGACTGATGTAGTCTTGCGTTTTGCGACAATTCAGAATTTCTTTTCTTGAATTACAAGTAGTCTTCTAAAAACATAGAAATGCGTGCGCCCCCATACATAACACACACGTACAAACACAAACACACCCTTGCATCGACACGCACCCATGCATAGAAACACACACAGAAATATGCAGGCACATACCCATAAATGCATGCACCCAGCAACGCACGTACCCAGCAATGCATGCAGCCAGAAATGCATGCACACAGAAATGCATGCACAAAGAAACGCACGCACCCAGAAACACACATATAACCAAACACATACGCAGCCAGAAACACACATATAAACAGACAGGCGCGCACCCAGAAACACACATATAAACAAATATGCATGCCTCCAGAAACACATATATAACCACACATGCCCGCACCCAAAAACACACACGCGTGTACCCAGAAACACTCATATAAACACACACGCGCGCGCACCCAGAAACACACATATAAACACAAACATGCGCACCCAGAAACACACATATAAACACATACGCGCGCACCCAGAAACACAAATATAAGCACACATGCGGGTACCCAGAACACACATATAAACACACATGCTCGCATCCAGAAACACAACTATAAACACACACACACGCACGCAACCAGAAACATGCATATAAGCACACATGTTTGCAACCAGAAACACACTTATAAACACACAAACATGTGCATCCAGAAACACACATATAAACACACACATGCATGCCCAAACATAACACACACGTGCGCGGGCTTGTTTCAGGTGGTCAAGGTTCCTGGTGTGTGTGTTGCCTGGTGGTAAGTGTTCTAGGGATGGGTGTGTGTCTCTGGGAGTGTGTTTCTAGGTGTGTGTGTGTGTGTATCTGTGAGTGTGTTTCAAGGGGTGTGTGTGTGTGTTTCTGGGTGTATGTTTTCAGGGGCGTGAGTAATGTTTCTGGGAGGGTGTTTCTTGGGGTGTGTGCGTGTCTCTGGGAGTGTGTCTATAGGGGTGTGTGTGTGTGCTTCAGGGAGTGTGTTTCCAGGTGTGTGTGTGTGTGTTTCTGGCAGTATATTTTTACGGGCATGAGTAGTGTTTCTGTGAGGGTGTTTTTAGGGGACTGTCTGTGTGTGTGTGTGTGTGTGTGTGTGTGTGTGTGTGTGTTTCTGGGACAGTGTTTCTAGGGGAGTGTGTGTGTGTTTCTGGGAGTGTGTTTCTAGGGGAGTGTGTGTGTGTTTCTGGGAAGTTGTTTCTAGGGCAGTGTGTGTATGTATCTGGGTGTATGTTTCTAGGGGTGTGTGTGTGTGCTTCTGGGAGTGTGTGAAATACACATGCACACACACCTCCAGCAAAACACGCGCACACACCCCCAGCAAAACACGCGCAAACACCCCCAGCAACGCATGCACACACCCAGCAACACACGCACCACCTCAACAACACACAGACACACACCCATCGCAACGCACGCACACACACCCCCAGCAACACGTGCACACACACCCCCTGCAAAACACGCACACCCTCAGCAACACACACACCCCCCCAGCAACGCACATACACACCTAGCAACACACACACACAGACCACCAGTCACACACACACACACACACACACACACTCAGCAACACACACGCACATACCCAGCAACACACACACACCCAGCAACACACACACACACATCCAGCAACACACACACACACCCAGCAACACACGCACACACAGACCCAGCAACACAAACACACACGCCAAGAAACACAAACACACACACACACACACCCAGAAACACACACACAACAGCAACACTCGCACGCACACCCCCAGCAACACACAGACACATCCAGAAACACACACACACATAGAAACACACACTCACACACCCCAAAAATGCAAACACACATAGCCCCAGAAACAGACACACACACACAGAAACACACACACACACACACCCAGAAACACATACACAGACTCACACAGAAACACACCAACACACACTTACACACACACCCAGAAACACACACACACACACACCCAGAAACACACACACACACAGACACACACACACACAAACCCAGAAACAGTACATCAAAGACTGATGTAGTCTTGCCTTTTGCGACACTTCAGAATTTCTTTTCTTGAATTACAAGTAGTCTTCTATAAACATAGAAATGCGTGCGCCCCCATACATAACACACACGTACAAACACAAACGCACCCTTGCATAGACACGCACCCATGCACAGAAACACACACAGAAATATGCACGCATGCACCCATAAATGCATGCACACAGCAACGCACGTACCCAGCAATGCACGCAGCCAGAAATGCATGCACACAGAAACACACACACACACACCCAGAAACACATACACAGACTCACACAGAAACGCACCAACACACACTTACACACACACCCAGAAACAGACAAACACACACACCCAGAAACACACACACACACACACACAAACACACACAAACCCTGAAACAGTACATCAAAGAATGATGTAGTCTTGCCTTTTGCGACACTTCAGAATTTCTTTTCTTGAATTACAAGTAGTCTTCTATAAACATAGAAATGCGTGCGCCCCCATACATAACACACACGTACAAACACAAACGCACCCTTGCATAGACACGCACTCATGCATAGAAACACACACAGAAATATGCACGCACGCACCCATAAATGCATGCACCCAGCAACGCACGTACCCAGCAATGCACGCAGCCAGAAATGCATGCACACAGAAATGCATGCACCAAGAAACGCACGCACCCAGAAACACACATATAAACACACACATACGCACCCAGAAACACACATATAAACACACAGGTGCGCACCCAGAAACACACATATAAACAAATATGCATGCATCCAGAAACACACATATAACCACACATGCCCGCACCCAAAAACACACATATAAACACACACGCATGTACCCAAAAACACTCATATAAACACACATGCGTGCACCCAGAAACACACACATAAACACAAACATGCGCACCCAGAAACACACATATAAACACATACGCGTGCACCCAGAAACACAAATATCAGCACACACGCGGGTACCCAGAAACACACATATGAACACGGACATGCATGCCCAACCATAACACACACGTGTGTGGGCTTGCTTCCGGTGGTCAAGGTTCCTGGTGTGTGTGTTGCCGGGTGGTCAGTGTTCTAGGGGTGTGTGTGTGTCTCTGGGAGTGTGTTTCTAGGTGTGTGTGTGTGTGTTTCTGTGAGTGTGTTTCAAGGGGTGTGTGTGTGTGTGTTTCTGGGTATATGTTTTTAGGGGGTGAGTAATGTTTCTGGGAGGGTGTTTCTAGGGGTGTGTGCGTGTCTCTGGGCGTGTGTTTATAGGGGTGTGTGTGTGTGTTTCTGGGAGTGTTTTTCTAGGGGTGTGTGTGTGTGTTTCTGGGAGGGTGTTTTTAGGGGCGTGAGTAGTGTTTCTGGGAGGGTGTTTCTAGGGTGTGAGTGTGTTTCTGGGAGTGTGTTTCTAGGGGACTGTGTGTGTGTGTGTGTGTGTGTGTGTGTATGTGTGTTCCTGGGACAGTGTTTCTAGGGGAGTGTGTGTGTGTTTCTGGGAGTGTTTCTAGGGGAGTGTGTGTGTGTTTCTGGGAGTGTGTTTCTAGGGCAGTGTGTGTATGCTTCTGGGTGTATGTTTCTACAGGTGTGTGTTTGTGTTTCTGGGAGTGTGTGAAATACACACGCACACACACCCCCAGCAAAACACGTGCACACACCCCCAGCAACACATGCACACACCCAGCAACACACGCACCACCTCAGCAACACAAAGACACACACCCACCGCAACGCACGCACACACACCCCCAGCAACATGTGCACACACACCCCCTGCAAAAAACGCACACCCTCAGCAACACACAAACACCCCCAGCAACGCACATACACACCTAGCAACACACACACACAGACCACCAGTCACACACACACTCTCAGCAACACACACGCACACACCCAGCAACACACATGCACCCAGCAACACACACACACGCACCCAGCAACACACACACACACCCAGCAACACACGCACACACAGACCCAGCAACACAAACACACACGCCAAGAAACACAAACACACACACACACCCAGAAACACACACACACACAGCAACACTCACACGCACACCCCCAGCAACACACAGACACATCCAGAAACACACACACACACACACACATAGAAACAAACACTCACACACCCCAAAAAGGCAAACACACACAGCCCCAGAAACACACACACAGCCCCAGAAACACACACACACACACACCCAGAAACACATACACAGACGCACACAGAAACACACCAACACACACTTACACACACACCCAGAAACACACAAACACACACACACAGAAACACACCAACACACACACACACACACACACACACACACACACACACACACACACACACACACACACACACACACACACACACACACACACACACACACACAAACCCAGAAACAGTACATCAAAGACTGATGTAGTCTTGCATTTTGCGACACTTCAGAATTTCTTTTCTTGAATTACAAGTAGTCTTCTATAAACATAGAAATGCGTGCGCCCCCATACATAACACACACGTACAAACACAAACGCACCCTTGCATAGACACGCACCCATGCATAGAAACACACACAGAAATATGCACGCACGCACCCATAAATGCATGCACCCAGCAACGCACGTACCCAGCAATGCACGCAGCCAGAAATGCATGCACACAGAAATGCATGCACCAAGCAACACACGCACCCAGAAACACACATATAAACACACACATACGCACCCAGAAACACGCATATAAACACACAGGCGCGCACCCAGAAACACACATATAAACAAATATGCATGCATCCAGAAACACACATATAAACACACACACGCGTATACCCAGAAACACTCATATAAACACGCACGCGCACCCAGAAACACACATATAAACACAAACATGCGCACCCAGAAACACACATATAAACACATACGCGCACACCCAGAAACACAAATATAAGCACACACGCGGGTAACCAGAAACACACATATAAACACACATGCTCGCACCCAGAAACACAACTATAGACACACACACAAGCAGCCAGAAACACGCATATAAGCACACATGTTTGCAACCAGAAACACACAAACATGCAGCCAGAAATACAACTGTAGACACACATGCACGCAACCAGAAACACACATATAAGCACACATGTGCGCACCCAGAAACACACTTATAAACAAACACATGTGCATCCAGAAACACACATATGAACAAAGACATGCGTGCCCAACCATAAGACACACGTGTGCAGGCTTGTTTCCGGTGGTCAAGATTCCTGGTGTGTGTGTTGCCGGGCGGTCAGTGTTCTAGGGGTGTGTGTGTGTCTCTGGGAGTGTGTTTCTAGGGGTGTGTGTGTGTGTTTCTGTGAGTGTGTTTCAAGGGGTGTGTGTGTGTGTGTGTTTCTGGGTATATGTTTTTAGAGGGTGAGTAATGTTTCTGGGAGGGTGTTTCTAGGGGTGTGTGCGTGTCTCTGGGCGTGTGTTTATAGGGGTGTGTGTGTGTGTTTCTGGGAGTGTTTTTCTAGGGGTGTGTGTGTGTATTTCTGGGAGTATGTTTTTAGGGGCGTGAGTAGTGTTTCTGGGAGGGTGTTTCTAGGGGTGTGAGTGTGTTTCTGGGAGTGTGTTTCTAGGGGACTGTGTGTGTGTGTGTGTGTGTGTGTATGTGTGTTTCTGGGACAGTGTTTCTAGGGGAGTGTGTGTGTGTTTCTGGGAGTGTTTCTAGGGGAGTGTGTGTGTGTTTCTGGGAGTGTGTTTCTAGGGCAGTGTGTGTATGTTTCTGGGTGTATGTTTCTACAGGTGTGTGTGCGTGTCTCTGGGACTGTGTTTATAGGGGTGTGTGTGTGTGTTTCTGGCAGTGTTTTTCTAGGGGTGTGTGTGTGTGTTTCTGGGAGTATGTTTTTAGGGGCGTGAGTAGTGTTTCTGGGAGAGTGTTTCTAGGGGTGTGAGTGTGTTTCTGGGAGTGTATTTCTAGGGGACTGTGTGTGTGTGTGAGTGTGTGTATGTGTGTTTCTGGGACAGTGTTTCTAGGGGAGTGTATGTGTGTTTCTGGGAGTGTGTTTCTAGGGGAGTGTGTGTGTGTTTCTGGAAGTGTCTTTCTAGGGGTGTGTGTGTGTGTTTCTGGGAGTGTGTTTCTCGGGGACTGTCTGTGTGTATGTGTGTGTGTGTGTGTGTGTGTGTGTGTGTTTCTGGGACAGTGTTTCTAGGGGAGTGTGTGTGTGTTTCTGGGAGTGTGTTTCTAGGGGAGTGTGTGTGTGTTTCCGGGAAGGTGTTTCTAGGGCAGTGTGTGTATGTTTCTGGGTGTATGTTTCTAGGGGTGTGTGTGTGTGCTTCTGGGAGTGTGTGAAATACACATGCACACACACCCCCAGCAAAACACGCGCACACACCCCCAGCAAAACACGCACAAACACCCCCAGCAACACACGCACCACCTCAGCAACACACACACACACACCCACCGCAACGCACGCACACACACCCCCAGCAACACGTGCACACACACCCCCTGCAAAACACGCACACCCTCAGCAACACACACACACCCCCAGCAACGCACATACACACCTAGCTACACCACACACACACCACCAGTCACACACACACACACACACACTCAGCAACACACACGCACATACCCAGCAACACACACACATCCAGCAACACACACACACACACACAACCAGCAACACGCACACAGACCCAGCAACACACGCACACACAGACCCAGCAACACAAACACACATGCCAAGAAACACAAACACACACACACACACCCAGAAACACACACACACACAGCAACACTCGCATGCACACCCCCAGCAACACACAGACACATCCAGAAACACACACACACACACATAGAAACACACACTCACACACCCCAAAAATGCAAACACACATAGCCCCAGAAACACACACACACACAGAAACACACACACACACACACACACACAGAAACACATACACAGACACACACAGAAACACACCAACACACACTTACACACACACCCAGAAACACACAAACACACACACCCAGAAACACACACACACACACACACAAATCCAGAAATAGTACATCAAAGACTGATGTAGTCTTGCGTTTTGCGACACTTCAGAATTTCTTTTCTTGAATTACAAGTAGTCTTCTATAAACATAGAAATGCATGCGCCCCCATACATAACACACACGTACAAACACAAACGCACCCTTGCATAGACACGCACCCATGCATAGAAACACACACAGAAATATGCACGCACGCACCCATAAATGCATGCACCCAGCAACGCACGTACCCAGCAATGCACGCAGCCAGAAATGCATGCACACAGAAATGCATGCACCAAGCAACACACGCACCCAGAAACACACATATAAACACACACATACGCACCCAGAAACACGCATATAACACACAGGCGCGCACCCAGAAACACACATATAAACAAATATGCATGCATCCAGAAACACACATATAAACACACACACGCGTATACCCAGAAACACTCATATAAACACGCACGCGCACCCAGAAACACACATATAAACACAAACATGCGCACCCAGAAACACACATATAAACACATACGCGCACACCCAGAAACACAAATATAAGCACACACGCGGGTAACCAGAAACACACATATAAACACACATGCTCGCACCCAGAAACACAACTATAGACACACACACAAGCAGCCAGAAACACGCATATAAGCACACATGTTTGCAACCAGAAACACACAAACATGCAGCCAGAAATACAACTGTAGACACACATGCACGCAACCAGAAACACACATATAAGCACACATGTGCGCACCCAGAAACACACTTATAAACAAACACATGTGCATCCAGAAACACACATATGAACAAAGACATGCGTGCCCAACCATAAGACACACGTGTGCAGGCTTGTTTCCGGTGGTCAAGATTCCTGGTGTGTGTGTTGCCGGGCGGTCAGTGTTCTAGGGGTGTGTGTGTGTCTCTGGGAGTGTGTTTCTAGTGGTGTGTGTGTGTGTTTCTGTGAGTGTGTTTCAAGGGGTGTGTGTGTGTGTGTGTTTCTGGGTATATGTTTTTAGAGGGTGAGTAATGTTTCTGGGAGGGTGTTTCTAGGGGTGTGTGCGTGTCTCTGGGCGTGTGTTTATAGGGGTGTGTGTGTGTGTTTCTGGGAGTGTTTTTCTAGGGGTGTGTGTGTGTATTTCTGGGAGTATGTTTTTAGGGGCGTGAGTAGTGTTTCTGGGAGGGTGTTTCTAGGGGTGTGAGTGTGTTTCTGGGAGTGTGTTTCTAGGGGACTGTGTGTGTGTGTGTGTGTGTGTATGTGTGTTTCTGGGACAGTGTTTCTAGGGGAGTGTGTGTGTGTTTCTGGGAGTGTTTCTAGGGGAGTGTGTGTGTGTTTCTGGGAGTGTGTTTCTAGGGCAGTGTGTGTATGTTTCTGGGTGTATGTTTCTACAGGTGTGTGTGCGTGTCTCTGGGAGTGTGTTTATAGGGGTGTGTGTGTGTGTTTCTGGGAGTATGTTTTTAGGGGCGTGAGTAGTGTTTCTGGGAGGGTGTTTCTAGGGGTGTGAGTGTGTTTCTGGGAGTGTGTTTCTAGGGGACTGTGTGTGTGTGTGAGTGTGTGTATGTGTGTTTCTGGGACCGTGTTTCTAGGGGAGTGTATGTGTGTTTCTGGGAGTGTGTTTCTAGGGGAGTGTGTGTGTGTTTCTGGAAGTGTCTTTCTAGGGGTGTGTGTGTGTGTTTCTGGGAGTGTGTTTCTCGGGGACTGTCTGTGTGTGTGTGTGTGTGTGTGTGTGTGTGTTTCTGGGACAGTGTTTCTAGGGGAGTGTGTGTGTGTTTCTGGGAGTGTGTTTCTAGGGGAGTGTGTGTGTGTTTCCGGGAAGGTGTTTCTAGGGCAGTGTGTGTATGTTTCTGGGTGTATGTTTCTAGGGGTGTGTGTGTGTGCTTCTGGGAGTGTGTGAAATACACATGCACAGACACCCCCAGCAAAACACGCGCACACACCCCCAGCAAAACACGCACAAACACCCCCAGCAACACATGCACACACCCAGCAACACACGCACCACCTCAGCAACACACACACACACACCCACCGCAACGCACGCACACACACCCCCAGCAACACGTGCACACACACCCCCTGCAAAACACGCACACCCTCAGCAACACACACACACACCCCCAGCAACGCACATACACACCTAGCTACACCACACACACACACCACCAGTCACACACACACACACACACACTCAGCAACACACACGCACATACCCAGCAACACACACACATCCAGCAACACACACACACACACAACCAGCAACACACACACACACCCAGCAACACACGCACACACAGACCCAGCAACACAAACACACATGCCAAGAAACACAAACACACACACACACACCCAGAAACACACACACACACAGCAACACTCGCATGCACACCCCCAGCAACACACAGACACATCCAGAAACACACACACACACACATAGAAACACACACTCACACACCCCAAAAATGCAAACACACATAGCCCCAGAAACACACACACACACACACACAGAAACACACACACACACACACACACAGAAACACATACACAGACACACACAGAAACACACCAACACACACTTACACACACACCCAGAAACACACAAACACACACACCCAGAAACACACACACACACACACACACAAATCCAGAAATAGTACATCAAAGACTGATGTAGTCTTGCGTTTTGCAACACTTCAGAATTTCTTTTCTTGAATTACAAGTAGTCTTCTATAAACATAGAAATGCATGCGCCCCCATACATAACACACACGTACAAACACAAACGCACCCTTGCATAGACACGCACCCATGCATAGAAACACACACAGAAATATGCACGCACGCACCCATAAATGCATGCACCCAGCAACGCACGTACCCAGCAATGCACGCAGCCAGAAATGCATGCACACAGAAATGCATGCACCAAGCAACACACGCACCCAGAAACACACATATAAACACACACATACGCACCCAGAAACACGCATATAACACACAGGCGCGCACCCAGAAACACACATATAAACAAATATGCATGCATCCAGAAACACACATATAAACACACACACGCGTATACCCAGAAACACTCATATAAACACGCACGCGCACCCAGAAACACACATATAAACACAAACATGCGCACCCAGAAACACACATATAAACACATACGCGCACACCCAGAAACACAAATATAAGCACACACGCGGGTAACCAGAAACACACATATAAACACACATGCTCGCACCCAGAAACACAACTATAGACACACACACAAGCAGCCAGAAACACGCATATAAGCACACATGTTTGCAACCAGAAACACACAAACATGCAGCCAGAAATACAACTGTAGACACACATGCACGCAACCAGAAACACACATATAAGCACACATGTGCGCACCCAGAAACACACTTATAAACAAACACATGTGCATCCAGAAACACACATATGAACAAAGACATGCGTGCCCAACCATAAGACACACGTGTGCAGGCTTGTTTCCGGTGGTCAAGGTTCCTGGTGTGTGTGTTGCCTGGTGGGCAGTGTTTCCGGGTGGGCGTGCGTCTAGGGGTGTGTGTGTGAGTTTCTGGGAGTATGTTTCTAAGGGTGTGTGTGTGTGTTTCTGGGAGCGTTTTTCTAGGGGTGTGTGTGTGTCTCTGGGAGTGTGTTTATAAGGCTGTGTGTGTGTGTTTCTGGGAGTGTGTTTCTAGGTGTGTGTGTGTGTGTGTTTCTGGGAGTATGTTTTTAGGGGCGTGAGTAGTGTTTCTGCGAGGGTGTTTCGAGGGGTGTGTGTGTGTTTCTGGGAGTGTATTTCTAGGTGAATGTCTGTGTGTGTGTGTTTGTGTGTGTGTGTGTTTCTGGGACAGTGTTTCTAGGGGAGTGTGTGTGTGTTTCTGGGAGTGTGTTTCTGGGGGAGTGTGTGTGTGTTTCTGGGAGTGTGTTTCTAGGGCTGTGTGTGTACGTTTCTGGGTGGATGTTTCTAGGGCTGTGTGTGTGCGTTTCTGGCAATGTTTTTCTAGAGGTATTTGTGAGTGTTTCTGGGAGTGTCTTTCTAGGGGTGTGTGTGTTTCTGGGAGTGTGTTTCTAGGGGAGTGTGTGTGTATTTCTGGGAGCGTGTTTCTAGGGGTGTATGTGTGTGTTTCAGGGAGTCTGTTTCTAGGGGTGTGTGTGTGTTTCTGGGAGTGTGTTTCTAGGGAATTGTGTGTGTCTCTGGGAGTGTGTTTATAAGGGTATGTGTGTGTATTTCTGGGAGTGTGTTTCAAGGGGTCTGTGTGTGTGTTTCTGGGAGTATGTTTTTAGGGCCATGAGTAGTGTTTCTGGCGGGTTTCTCTAGGGGTTTGTGTGTGTTTCTGGGAGTTTGTTTCGAGGGGACTGTCTGTGTGTCTGTGTGTATGTGTGTGTGTGTGTATATGTTTCTGGGACAATGTTTCTAGGTGAGTGTGTGTGTGTTTCTGGGAGTGTGTTTCTAGGGCTGTGTGTGTATGTTTCTGGGTGTATGTTTCTAGGGCTGTGTGTGTGTGTTTCTGGCAATGTTTTTCTAGAGGTATTTGTGATTGTTTCCAGGAGTGTCTTTCAAGGGGTGTGTGTGTGTGCTTTTGGGAGTGTGTTTCTAGGGGAGTGTGTGTGTATTTCTGGGAGCCTGTTTCTACGGGTGTATGTGTGTGTTTCTGGGAGTGTGTTTCTGGGGGTGAGTATGTGTGTTTCTGGGAGTGTGTGAAATACACAAGCACACACACCCCCAGCAAGATACGCGCACACACCCCCAGCAAAACACGCACAAACACCCCCAGCAACACACGCACACCCCCAGCAACACACGCACCACCTCAGCAACACACACACCACCTCAGCAACACACACACACACACCCCCAGCAACGAACGCACACACACCCCCAGCAACAAGTGCACACACATCCCCTGCAACACACGCACACCCTCAGCAACACTCACACACCCCCAGCAACGCACATACACACCGAGCAACACACACACACAAACCACCAGTCACACACACACACACACACACACACACACAGCAACACACACGCACATACCCAGCAACACACACACACACCCAGCAACACACACACACACACAACCAGCAACACACACACACACCCAGCAACACACGCACACACAGACCCAGCAACACAAACACACACGCTAAGAAACACAAACACACACACACACACATCCAAAAACACACACACACACACGCGCACACAGCAACACTCGCACACACACCCCCAGCAACACACAGACACATTCAGAAACACACACACACACACAGAAACGCACACTCACACACCCCAAAAACACAAATGCACACAGCCCCAGAAACACACACACACACATAAACACACGCACACACACACACACACACACACCCAGAAACACATACACAAACACACACAGAAACACACCAACACACACTTACACACACACCCAGAAACACACAACACACACTCCCAGAAACACACACACACACACACACACACACACACAAACAGAGAAACAGTACATCAAAGACTGATGTTGTCTTGTTTTTTGCGAAACTTCGGAATTTATTTTCTTGAATTACAAGTAGTCTTCTATAAACATAGAAATGCATGCGCCCCCATACATAACACACACGTACAAACATTAACGCACCCTTGCATAGACATGCACCCTTGCATAGAAACACACACAGAAATATGCACGCACGCACCCATAAATGCATGCACCCAGCAACGCACATACCCAGCAATGCACGCAGCCAGAAATGCATGCACACAGAAATTCATGAACCAAGAAACGCACGCACCCAGAAACACACATATACACACACACATACGCACCCATAAACACACATATAAACACACATGCTCGCACCCAGAAACACAACT
This sequence comes from Isurus oxyrinchus, assembly GCA_026770705.1. Lineage (NCBI taxonomy): Eukaryota > Metazoa > Chordata > Chondrichthyes > Lamniformes > Lamnidae > Isurus > Isurus oxyrinchus. Next base: position 55,250 of record JANJGN010002099.1, read on the forward strand.
ATAGACACACACACACGCAGCCAGAAACACACATATAAGCACAAATGTTTGCAACCAGAAACACACTTAAAAACACACAAACACGCAGCCAGAAACACAATTATAGACACACATGCACGGAACCAGAAACACACATATAAGCACACATGTGCGCACCCAGAAGCACACTTATAAACAAACACATGTGCATCCAGAAACACACATATAAACACACACATGCGTGCCCAACCATAACACACACGTGTGTGGGCTTGTTTCAGTTGGTCAAGGTTCCTGGTGTGTGTGTTGCCTGGTGGTCAGTGTTCTAGGGGTGTGAGTGTGTCTCTGGGAGTGTGTTTATACGGGTGTGTGTGTGTGTGTTTCTGGGAGTGTGTTTCTAGGGGTGTGTGTGTGTCTCTGGGAGTATGTTTATAGGGGTGTGTGTGTGCGTTTCTGGGAGGGTGTTTCCAGGTGTGTGTGTGTGTGTGTTTCTGGGAGTATGTTTTAGGGGCATGAGTAGTGTTTCTGGGAGGGTGTTTCTAGGGGTGTGTGTGTGTTTCTGGGAGTGTGTTTCTAGGGGACTGTCTGTGTGTGTGTGTGAGTGTGTGTGTGTCTGTGTTTCTGGGACAGTGTTTCTAGGGGAGTGTGTGTGTTTCTGGGAGTGTGTTTCTAGGGGAGTGTGTGTGTGTTTCTGGGAGTGTGTTTCTAGGGCTGTGTGTGTATGTTTCTGGCTGTATGTTTCTAGGGCTGTGTGTTTGTGTTTCTGGCAATGTTTTTCTAGAGGTATGTGTGAGTGTTTCTGGGAGTGTCTTTCTAGGGGTGTGTGTGTGTGTTTCTGGGAGTGTTTCCGGGGGGTGTGTGTGTATTTCTGGGAGCGTGTTTCTAGGGGTGTGTGCATGTGTTTCTGGGAGTGTGTTTCTAGGGGTGTGTGTGTGTGTTTCTGGGAGTGTGTGAAATACACAAGCACACACACCCCCAGCAAGACACGCGCACACACCCCCAGCAAAACACGCACAAACACCCCCAGCAACACACGCACACCCCCAGCAACACACGCACACACCCAGCAACACACGCACCACCTCAGCAACACACACACACACACCCACCGCAACGCACGCACACACACCCCCAGCAACACTTGCACACACACCCCCTGCAAAACACGCACACCCTCAGCAACACACACACACCCCCAGCAACGCACATACACACCTAGCAACACACACACACAGACCACCAGTCACACACACACACACATACACTCAGCAACAAACACACACACGCAGCAACACACACACACACACACACCCAGCAACACACACACACACACCCAGCAACACACGCACACACAGACCCAGCAACACAAACACACATGCCAAGAAACACAAACACACACACACACACACCCAGAACACACACACACACACACACACACACACAGCAACACTCACACGCACACCCCCAGCAACACACAGACACATCCAGAAACACACACACACACACACAAACACACACTCAGACACCCCAAAAACACAAACACACACAGCTCCAGAAACACACACACACACAGAAACACACACACACACACATCCAGAAACACATACACAGACACACACAGAAACACACCAACACACACTTACACACACACCCAGAAACACACAAACACACACTCCCAGAAACACACACACACACACACACACACACACACACAAACCCAGAAATAGTACATCAAAGACTGATGTAGTCTTGCGTTTTGCGACACTTTAGAATTTCTTTTCTTGAATTACAAGTAGTCTTCTATAAACATAGAAATGCGTGCGCCCCCATACATAACACACACGTACAAACACAAACGCACCCTTGCATAGACACACACCCATGCATAGAAACACACACAGAAATGTGCACGCACGCACCCATAAATGCATGCACCCAGCAACGCACGTACCCAGCAATGCATGCAGCCAGAAATGCATGCACACAGAAATGCATGCACCACGAAACGCACACACCCAGAAACACACATATAAACACACACGCATGTACCCAGAAACACTCATATAAACACACACGCATGCACCCAGAAACACACATATAAACACAAACACGCGCACCCAGACACACACATATAAACACATAGGCACGCACCCAGAAACACAAATGTAAGCACACACGCGGGTACCCAGAAACACACATATAAACACACACATGCGTGCGCAACCATAACACACACGTGTGTGGACTTGTTTCCGGTGGACAAGATTCCTGGTGCGTGTGTTGCCTGGTGGTCAGTGTTCTAGGGGTGTGTGTGTGTCACTGGGAGTGTGTTTATAGGGATGTGTGTGTGTGTTTCTGGGAGTGTGTTTCTAGGGGTGTGTGTGTGTGTTTCTGGGAGTATGTTTTTAGGGGCATGAGTAATGTTTCTGGGAGGGTGTTTCGAGGTTGTGTGTGTGTCTCTGGGAGTATGTTTATAGGGGTGTGTGTATGTGTTTCTGGGAGTGTGTTTCTAGGGGTGTGTGCGTGTCTCTGGGAGTGTGTTTATAGGGGTGTGTGTGTGTGTTTCTGGGAGTGTGTTTATAGGTGTGTGTGTGTGTGTTTCTGGGAGTATGTTTTTAGGGGCGTGAGTAGTGTTTCTGGGAGCGTGTTTCGAGGGGTGTGTGTGTTTCTGGGAGTGTGTTTCTAGGAGACTGTCTCTGTGTGTGTGTGTGTGTGTGTGTGTGTGTGTGTGTGTCTGTGTTTCTGGGGCAGTGTTTCTAGGGGAGTGTGTGTGTGTGTTTCTGGGAGTGACTTTCTTGGGGTGTGTGTGTTTTTCTGGGAGTGTGTTTCTAGGGGTGTGTGTGTGTGTTTCTGGGAGTGTGTTTCTAGGGGTGTGTGTGTGTGTTTCTGAGAGTGTGTGAAATACACACGCACACACACCCCCAGCAAAACACGCGCACACACCCCCAGCAAAACACGCACAGCACCCCCAGCAACACACGCACACCCCCAGCAACACATGCACCACCTCAGCAACACACACACACACACCCCGCAATGCACGCACACACACCCCCAGCAACACATACCCACACACCCCCTGCAACACACGCACACCCTCAGCAACACACACACACCTCCAGCAACACATATACACACCTAGCAACACACACACACAGAGCACCAGTCGCACGCACGGACACATACACTCAGCAACACACATGCACGTACCCAGCAACAAACACATACACCCAGCAACACACACACACACACACCAGCAACACACACACACCCCCAGCAACACACGCACACACAGACCCAGCAACACAAACACACACGCCAAGAAACACAAACACACACACACACACACACCCAGAAACACAAACACACACACAGCAACACTCACACGCACACCCCCAGCAACACACAGACACATCCAGAAACACACACACACACACACAACACACACAGAAACACACACTCACACACCCCAAAAACACAAACACACATAGCCCCAGAAACACACACACTCACAGAAACACACACACACACACCCAGAAACACATACACAGACACACACAGAAACACACCAACACACACTTACACACACACCCAGAAACACACAAACACACACTCCCAGAAACACACACACACACACACACACACACACACACACAAACCTCAGAAACAGTACATCAAAGACTGATGTAGTCTTGCGTTTTGCGACACTTCAGAATTTCTTTTCTTGAATTACAAGTAGTCTTCTATAAACATAGAAATGCGTGCGCACCCATACATAACACACACGAACAAATGTTAACGCACCCTTGCATAGACATGCACCCATGCATAGACACACACAGAATTATGCACGCACGCACCCATAAATGCATGCACCCAGCAACGCACGTACCCAGCAATGCACGCAGCCAGAAATGCATGCACACAGAAATGCATGCACAAAGAAACGCACGCACCCAGAAACACACATATAAACACACACATACGCACCCAGAAACACACATATAAACACACAGGCGCGCACCCAGAAACACACATATAAACAAATATGCATGCATCCAGAAACACTCATATAACCACACACACGCGCACCCAGAAACACACATATAAACACAAACATGTGCACCCAGAAACACACATATAAACACATACGCGCGCACCCAGAAACACAAATATAAGCACACACGTGGGTACCCAGAAACACACATATAAACACATATGCTGGCACCCAGAAACACAACTATAGACACACACACGCACGCAGCCAGAAACACGTTTATAAGCACACATGTTTGCAACCAGAAACACACTTATAAACACACAAAACGCAGCCAGAAACACAACTCTAAACACACATGCACACAACCAGAAACACACATATAAGCACACATGTGCGCACCCAGAAACACACTTATAAACAAACACATGTGCATCCAGAAACACACATATGATCACAGACATGCGTGCCCAACCATAACACATACGTGTGCAGGCTTGTTTCCGGTGGTCAAGGTTCCTGGTGTGTGTGTTGCCTGGTGGGCAGTGTTTCTGGGTGGGCGTGCGTCTAGGGGTGTGTGTGTGAGTTTCTGGGAGTCTGTTTCTAAGGGTGTGTGTGTGTGTTTCTGGGAGTGTGTTTCTAGGGGTGTGTGTGTGTCTCTGGGAGTGTGTTTATAAGGCTGTGTGTGTGTGTTTCTGGGAGTGTGTTTCAAGGGGTGTGTGTGTGTGTTTCTGAGAGTATGTTTTTAGGGGCGTGAGTAGTGTTTCTGGGAGGGTGCGTCTAGGGGTTTGTGTGTGTTTCTGGGAGGGTGTTTCTAGGGGACTGTCTGTGTGTGTGTGTGTTTGTGTGTGTGTGTTTCTGGGAGTGTGTTTCTAGGGGAGTGCGTGTGTGTTTCTGGGAGTGTGTTTCTAGGGCTGTGTGTGTATGTTTCTGGGTGGATGTTTCTAGGGCTGTGTGTGTGCGTTTCTGGCAATATTTTTCTAGAGGTATTTGTGAGTGTTTCTGGGAGTGTCTTTCTATGGGTGTGTGTGTGTGTTTCTGGGAGTGTGTTTCTAGGGGAGTGTTTGTGTATTTCTGGGAGCGTGTTTCTAGGGGTGTGTGTGTTTCTGCGAGTGTGTTTCTAGGGGAGTGTGTGTGTATTTCTGGGAGCGTGTTTCTAGGGGTGTATGTGTGTGTTTCAGGGAGTCTGTTTCTATGGGGTGTGTGTGTGTTTCTGGGAGTGTGTTTCTAGGGAATTGTGTGTGTCTCTGGGAGTGTGTTTATAAGGGTGTGTGTGTGTGTGTTTCTGGGAGTACGTTTTTAGGGCCATGAGTAGTGTTTCTGGTGGGTTTCTCTAGGGGTTTGTGTGTGTTTCTGGGAGTTTGTTTCGAGGGGACTGTCTGTGTGTGTGTGTGTGTGTGTGTGTGTGTATATGTTTCTGGGACAGTGTTTCTAGGTGAGTGTGTGTGTGTTTCTGGGACAGTGTTTCTAGGGAAGTGTGTGTGTGTTTCTGGGAGTGTGTTTCTAGGGCTGTGTGTGTATGTTTCTGGGTGTATGTTTCTAGGGCTGTGTGTGTGTGTTTCTGGCAATGATTTTCTAGCGGTACTTCTGATTGTTTCTGGAGTGTCTTTCTAGGGGTGTGTGTGTGTGCTTTTGGGAGTGTGTTTCTAGGGGAGTGTGTGTGTATTTCTGGGAGCCTGTTTCTAGGGGTGTATGTGTGTGTTTCTGGGAGTGTGTTTCTAGGGGTGAGTATGTGTGTTTCTGGGAGTGTGTGAAATACACACGCACACACACCCCCAGCAAAACACGCGCACACACCCCCAGCAAAACATGCACAAACACCCCCAGCAACACACGCACACACACCCCCAGCAACACACGCACCACCTCAGCAACACACACACACACACACACCCCCAGCAACGAACGCACACACACCCCCAGCAACACGTGCACACACATCCCCTGCAACACACGCACACCCTCAGCAACACTCACACACCCCCAGCAACGCACATACACACCAAGCAACACACACACACAAACCACCAGTCATACACACACACACACACACACTCAGCAACATACACGCGCATAGCCAGCAACACACACAGACACCCAGCAACAAACACACACACACACACACCCAGCAACACACACACACACCCAGCAACACACGCACACACAGACCCAGCAACACAAACACACACGCCAAGAAACACAAACACACACACACACACACACCCAAAAACACACACACGCACACAGCAACACTCGCTCGCACACCCCCAGCAACACACAGACACATCCAGAAACACACACACACAGACACACACACAGAAACACACACTCACACACCCCAAAAACACAAACGCACACAGCCCCAGAAACACACACACATACAGAAACACACACACACACACACTCCCAGAAACACATACACAGACACACACAGAAACACACCAACACACACTTACACACACACCCAGAAACACACAAACACACACTCCCAGAAACACACATACACACACACACACACACACACACACACACACACACACAAACACAGAAACAGTACATCAAAGACTGATGTAGTCTTGCGTTTTGCGACACTTCAGAATTTTTCTTGAATTACAAGTAGTCTTCTATGAACATAGAAATGCGTGCGCCCCTTACATAACACACACGTACAAACACAAATGCACCCTTGCATAGCCACGCACCCATGCATAGAAACACACACAGAAATATGTATGCACGCACCCATAAATGCATGCACCCAGCAACAAACGCACCCAGCAATGCACGCAGCCAGAAATGCATGCACACAGAAATGCATGCACCCAGAAATGCACGCACCCAGAAACACACATATAAACACACATGCACGCACCCAAAAATACACATATAAACACACATGCGTGTACCCAGAAACACTCATATAAACACTCACGCGCGCACCCAGAAACACACATATAAACACAATAACGCGCACCCAGAAACACACATATAAACACATACGCGCAAACCCAGAAACAGAAATATAAGCACACGCGCGGGTACCCAGAAACACGCATATAAACACACATGCTCGCACCCAGAAACACAACTATAGACACACACACAAGCAGCCAGGAACACGCTTATAAGCACACATGGTTGCAACCAGAAACACACAAACATGCAGCCAGAAATAAAACTGTAGACACACATGCACGCAACCAGAAACACACATATAAGCACACATGTGCGCACCCAGAAACACACTTATAAACAAACACATGTGCATCCAGAAACACACATATAAACACACACGCATGTACCCAGAAACACTCATATAAACACACACACGTGCACCCAGAAACACACATATAAACACAAACATGTGCACCCAGACACACACATATAAACACATACATGCACACCCAGAAACACAAATGTAAGCACACACGCGGGTACCCAGAAACACACATATAAACATAGACATGCGTGCCCAACCACAACACACACGTGTGTGGGCTTGTTTCCGGTGGTCAAGATTCCTGGAGTGTGTGTTGCCTGGTGGTCAGTGTTCTAGGGGTGTGTGTGTGTCTCTGGGAGTGTGTTTCTAGGGGTGTGTGTGTGTGTTTCTGGGAGTATATTTTTAGGGGCGTGAGTAATGTTTCTGGGAGGGTGTTTCTAGCGTGTGTGTGTGTCTCTGGGAGTGTGTTTATAGGGGTGTGTGTGTGTGTTTCTGGGAGTGTGTTTCTAGGGGTGTGTGTGTGTGTTTCTGGGAGTATGTTTTTAGGGGCGTGAGTAATGTTTCTAGGAGGGTGTTTCTAGGGGTGTGTGTGTGTTTCTGGGAGTGTGTTTCTAGGGGACTGTGTGTGTGTGTGTGTGTGTGTGTGTCTGTGTTTCTGGGACAGTGTTTCTAGGGGAGTGTGTGTGTTTCTGGGAGTGTGTTTCTAGGGGAGTGTGTGTGTGTTTCTGGGAGTGTGTTTCTAGGGCTGTGTGTGTATGTTTCTGGGTGGATGTTTCTAGGGCTGTGTGTGTGCGTTTCTGGCAATATTTTTCTAGAGGTATTTGTGAGTGTTTCTGGGAGTGTCTTTCTATGGGTGTGTGTGTGTGTTTCTGGGAGTGTGTTTCTAGGGGAGTGTTTGTGTATTTCTGGGAGCGTGTTTCTAGGGGTGTGTGTGTTTCTGCGAGTGTGTTTCTAGGGGAGTGTGTGTGTATTTCTGGGAGCGTGTTTCTAGGGGTGTATGTGTGTGTTTCAGGGAGTCTGTTTCTATGGGGTGTGTGTGTGTTTCTGGGAGTGTGTTTCTAGGGAATTGTGTGTGTCTCTGGGAGTGTGTTTATAAGGGTGTGTGTGTGTGTGTTTCTGGGAGTACGTTTTTAGGGCCATGAGTAGTGTTTCTGGTGGGTTTCTCTAGGGGTTTGTGTGTGTTTCTGGGAGTTTGTTTCGAGGGGACTGTCTGTGTGTGTGTGTGTGTGTGTGTGTGTGTATGTTTCTGGGACAGTGTTTCTAGGTGAGTGTGTGTGTGTTTCTGGGACAGTGTTTCTAGGGAAGTGTGTGTGTGTTTCTGGGAGTGTGTTTCTAGGGCTGTGTGTGTATGTTTCTGGGTGTATGTTTCTAGGGCTGTGTGTGTGTGTTTCTGGCAATGATTTTCTAGCGGTACTTCTGATTGTTTCTGGAGTGTCTTTCTAGGGGTGTGTGTGTGTGCTTTTGGGAGTGTGTTTCTAGGGGAGTGTGTGTGTATTTCTGGGAGCCTGTTTCTAGGGGTGTATGTGTGTGTTTCTGGGAGTGTGTTTCTAGGGGTGAGTATGTGTGTTTCTGGGAGTGTGTGAAATACACACGCACACACACCCCCAGCAAAACACGCGCACACACCCCCAGCAAAACATGCACAAACACCCCCAGCAACACACGCACACACACCCCCAGCAACACACGCACCACCTCAGCAACACACACACACACACACACACCCCCAGCAACGAACGCACACACACCCCCAGCAACACGTGCACACACATCCCCTGCAACACACGCACACCCTCAGCAACACTCACACACCCCCAGCAACGCACATACACACCAAGCAACACACACACACAAACCACCAGTCATACACACACACACACACACACTCAGCAACATACACGCGCATAGCCAGCAACACACACAGACACCCAGCAACAAACACACACACACACACACCCAGCAACACACACACACACCCAGCAACACACGCACACACAGACCCAGCAACACAAACACACACGCCAAGAAACACAAACACACACACACACACACACCCAAAAACACACACACGCACACAGCAACACTCGCTCGCACACCCCCAGCAACACACAGACACATCCAGAAACACACACACACAGACACACACACAGAAACACACACTCACACACCCCAAAAACACAAACGCACACAGCCCCAGAAACACACACACATACAGAAACACACACACACACACACTCCCAGAAACACATACACAGACACACACAGAAACACACCAACACACACTTACACACACACCCAGAAACACACAAACACACACTCCCAGAAACACACATACACACACACACACACACACACACACACACACACACACACACACACACACACACAAACACAGAAACAGTACATCAAAGACTGATGTAGTCTTGCGTTTTGCGACACTTCAGAATTTTTCTTGAATTACAAGTAGTCTTCTATGAACATAGAAATGCGTGCGCCCCTTACATAACACACACGTACAAACACAAATGCACCCTTGCATAGCCACGCACCCATGCATAGAAACACACACAGAAATATGTATGCACGCACCCATAAATGCATGCACCCAGCAACAAACGCACCCAGCAATGCACGCAGCCAGAAATGCATGCACACAGAAATGCATGCACCCAGAAATGCACGCACCCAGAAACACACATATAAACACACATGCACGCACCCAAAAATACACATATAAACACACATGCGTGTACCCAGAAACACTCATATAAACACTCACGCGCGCACCCAGAAACACACATATAAACACAATAACGCGCACCCAGAAACACACATATAAACACATACGCGCAAACCCAGAAACAGAAATATAAGCACACGCGCGGGTACCCAGAAACACGCATATAAACACATATGCTCGCACCCAGAAACACAACTATAGACACACACACAAGCAGCCAGGAACACGCTTATAAGCACACATGTTTGCAACCAGAAACACACAAACATGCAGCCAGAAATAAAACTGTAGACACACATGCACGCAACCAGAAACACACATATAAGCACACATGTGCGCACCCAGAAACACACTTATAAACAAACACATGTGCATCCAGAAACACACATATAAACACACACGCATGTACCCAGAAACACTCATATAAACACACACACGTGCACCCAGAAACACACATATAAACACAAACATGTGCACCCAGACACACACATATAAACACATACATGCACACCCAGAAACACAAATGTAAGCACACACGCGGGTACCCAGAAACACACATATAAACATAGACATGCGTGCCCAACCACAACACACACGTGTGTGGGCTTGTTTCCGGTGGTCAAGATTCCTGGAGTGTGTGTTGCCTGGTGGTCAGTGTTCTAGGGGTGTGTGTGTGTCTCTGGGAGTGTGTTTCTAGGGGTGTGTGTGTGTGTTTCTGGGAGTATATTTTTAGGGGCGTGAGTAATGTTTCTGGAAGGGTGTTTCTAGCGTGTGTGTGTGTCTCTGGGAGTGTGTTTATAGGGGTGTGTGTGTGTGTTTCTGGGAGTGTGTTTCTAGGTGTGTGTGTGTTTCTGGGAGTATGTTTTTAGGGGCGTGAGTAGTGTTTCTGGGAGGGTGTTTCGAGGGGTGTGTGTGTGTTTCTGGGAGTGTGTTTCTAGGAGACTGTCTGTGTGTGTGTGTGTGTGTGTGTGTGTGTGTGTTTCTGGGACAGTGTTTCTAGGGGAGTGTGTGTGTGTTTCTGGGAGTGTGTTTCTAGGGGAGTGTGTGTGTGTTTCTGGGAGTGTGTTTCTAGGGCTGTGTGTGTATGTTTCTGGCTGATGTTTCTAGGGCTGTGTGTGTGCGTTTCTGGCAATGTTTTTCTAGAGTTATGTGTGAGTGTTTCTGGGAGTGTCTTTCTAGGGGTGTGTGTGTGTGTTTCTGGGAGTGTGTTTCTAGGGGAGTGTGTGTGTATTTCTGGGAGCGTGTTTCTAGGGGTGTGTGTGTGTGTTTCTGGGAGTGTGTTTCTAGGGGTGTGTGTGTGTGTTTCTGGGAGTGTATGAAATACACACGCACACACACCCCAAGCAGAACACGCGCACACACCCCCAGCAAAACACGCACAAACACCCCCAGCAACACACGCACACCCCCAGCAACACATGCACCACCCAGCAACACACACACACACGCCCCGCAACGCACGCACACACACCCCCAGCAACACGTACCCACACACCCACTGAAACACATGCACACCCTCAGCAACACACACACACCCCCAGCAACGCACATACACACCTAGCAACACACACACACAGACCACCAGTCACACACACACACACACACTCAGCAACACACACGCACATACCCAGCAACACACAAACACACCCAGCAACACACACACAACCAGCAACACACACACACACCCAGCAACACACGCACACACAGACCCAGCAACACAAACACACATGCCAAGAAACACAAAAACACACACACACAGAAACACACACACACACACATCAACACTCACACGCACACCCCCAGCAACACACAGACACATCCAGAAACACACACACACACACACACACACACACACACACACACACACACAAACACACACAGAAACACACACTCACACACCCCAAAAACACAAACACACACAGCCCCAGAAACACACACACACACAGAAACACACACACACAAACACACCCAGAAACACATGCACAGACGCACACAGAAACACACCAACACACACTTACACACACACCCAGAAACACACAAACACAGACTCCCAGAAACACACACACAGACACACACACACACACACACACACACACACTCACAGACACACACAAACCCAGAAACAGTACATCAAAGAATGATGTAGTCTTGCGTTTTGCGACACTTTAGAATTTCTTTTCTTGAATTACAAGTAGTCTTCTGTAAACATAGAAATGCGTGCGCCCCCATACATAACACACACATACAAACACAAACGCACCCTTGCATAGACATGCACCCATGCATAGAAACACACACAGAATTATGCACGCACGCACCCATAAATGCATGCACCCAGCAACGCACGTACCCAGCAATGCACGCAGCCAGAAATGCATGCACACAGAAATGCATGCACCAAGAAACGCACGCACCCAGAAACACACATATAAACACACACATACACACCCAGAAACACACATATAAACACACAGGCGTGCACCTGGAAACACACATATAAACAAATATGCATGCATCCAGAAACACACATATAACCACAAATGCCCGCACCCAAAAACACACATATAAACACACACGCATGTACCCAGAAACACTCATATAAACACACACGCGTGCACCCAGAAACACACATATAAACACAAACATGCGCACCCAGAAACACACATCTCAACACATACGCGCGCACCCAGAATCACAAATATAAGCACACACGTGGGTACCCAGAAACACACATATAAACACACATGCTCGCACCCAGAAACACAACTATAGACACACACACACGCAGCCAGAAACACGCATATAAGCACACATGTTTGCAACCAGAAACACACATATAAACACACAAACACGCAGCCAGAAACACAACCATAGACACACACGCACGCAACCAGAAACACCCATATGAGCACACATGTTCGCACCCAGAAACACACATATAAACAAACACATGTGCATCCAGAAACACACATATAAACACACACATGCGTGCCCAACCATAACACACACGTGTGCGGGCTTGTTTCCATGGTCAAGGTTCCTGGTGTGTACGTTGCCTGGTGGTCAGTGTTCTAGGGGTGTGTGTGTGTCTCTGGGAGTGTGTTTATACAGGTGTGTGTGTGTGTGTTTCTGGGAGTATGTTTTTAGGGGCGTGAGTAGTGTTTCTGGGAGGGTGTTTCGAGGGGTTTGTGTGTGTTTCTGGGAGTGTGTTTCTAGGGGACTGTCTGTGTGTGTGTGCGTGTGTGTTTCTGGCTGTATGTTTCTAGGGCTGTGTGTGTGCGTTTCCGGCAATGTTTTTCTAGAGGTATGTGTGAGTGTTTCTGGGAGTGTCTTTCTAGGGGTGTGTGTGTTTGTTTCTGGGAGTGTGTTTCTAGGGGAGTGTGTGTGTATTTCTGGGAGCGTTTTTCTAGGGATGTGTGTGTTTGTTTCTGGGAGTGTGTTTCTAGGGGTGAGTGTGTGTGTTTCTGGGAGTGTGTGAAATACACACGCACACACACCCCCAGCAAAATATGCATCACCTCAGCAACACACACACACACACTCACCCGGCATCGCACGCACACACACCCTGAGCAACACGTGCACACACCCCCCCTGCAACACACGCACACACTCAGCAACACACATACACCCCCAGCAACGCACATACACACCTATCAACACACACACACAGACCACCAGCCACACACACACACACACACACACACACACACACCCAGAAACACACACACACACACACACACACAGCAACACTCGCACGCACACCCCCAGCAACACACAGACACATCCAGAAACAAACACACACACACACACACACACACACACACAGAAACACACACTCACACACTCCAAAAACACAAACACACACTCCCAGAACACACACACACACACACACACACACACACACACACACACACACACACACACACACACACAGAAACAGTACTTCAAAGACTGATGTAGTCTTGCGTTTTGCGACACTTCAGAATTTCTTTTCTTGAATTACAAGTTGTCTTCTAGAAACATAGAAATGCGTGCGCCCCCTTACATAACACACACATACAAACACAAACGCACCCTTGCATAGACACGCACCCATGCATAGAGACACACACAGAAATATGCACGCTGGCACCCATAAATTCATGCACCCAGCAACGCATGCACCCAGCAATGCACCCAGCCAGAAATGCACGCACACAGAAATGCATGCACCCAGAAATGCATGCACCCAGAAACACACATATAAACACATAGGCACGCAACCAGAAACACACATATAAACACACACATGCGCACCCAGAAACACACGTATAAACACACAGGCGCGCACCCAGAAACACACATATAAACAAAAATGCGTGCATCCAGAAACACATATATAAACACACACGCACGCAACCATAAACACACATATAAACACACACGCATGTACCCAGAAACACTCGTATAAACACACACACGTGCACCCAGAAACACACATATAAACACAGTAACGCGCACCCAGAAACACACATATAAACACATATGCGCTCACCCAGAAACACAAATATAAGCACACACGCGGGTACCAATAAACACACATATGAACACACATGCTCGCACCCAAAAACACAACTATAGACACACACACACACAACCAGAAACACGCATATAAGCACACATGTTTGCAACCAGAAACAAACTTATAATCACACACACATGCAGCCTGAAACACAACTATAGACACAAAGGCACTCAAGCAGGCACACACATATAAGCACACATGTGCGCACCCAGAAACACACTTATAAACAAACACATGTGCATCCAGAAACACACATATAAACACACACATGCGTGCCCAACCATAACACACACGTGTGTGGGCTTGTTTCCAGTGGTCAAGGTTCCTGGTGTGTGTGTTGCCTGGTGGACAGTGTTTCCGGGTGGGCGAGTTTCTGGTTGGGCATGTTTCCGGCTGGGCGTGTGTCTAGGGGCGTGTGTGAGAGTTTCTGGGAGACTGTTTCTAGGGGTGTGTGTGTGTGTGTTTCTGGGAGCGTGATTCTGGGGGTGTGTGTGTGTCTCTGGGAGTGTGTTTATAGGGGTGTGTGAGTCTGTGTTTCTGGGAGTGTGTTTCTAGGGGTGTGTGTGTGTGTTTCTGGGGGTATGTATTCAGGGGTGTGAGTAGTGTTTATGGGAGAGTGTTTCTAGGGGTGTGTGTGTGTTTCAGGGAGTGTGTTTCTAGGAGACTGTGTGTGTGTTTGTGTGTGTGTGTGTGTGTGTGTGTGTTTCTGTGAGTGTGTTTCTAGGGGTGTGTGTGTGTGTTTCTGGGAGTGTGTGAAATACACACGCTCACACCCCCCCAGCAAAACACCTGCACACACCCCCAGCAAATCACGCACACACACCCCCAGCAACACACGCACACCCCCAGCAACACACGCATCACCTCCGCAACACACACACACACACCCCCAGCAACGCACGCACACACACCCCCAGCAACACGTGCACACACACCCCCTGCAACACACGCACACCCTCAGCAACACACACACACCCCCAGCAACACACATACACACCTAGCAACACACACACACAGACCACCAGTCACACACACACACGCACACACTCAGCAACACACACGCACATACCCAGCAACACACACACTCACCCAGCAACACACACACACACACACCCAGCAACAAACACACAGACCCAGCAACACACGCACACACAGACCCAGCAACACAAACACACACGCCAAGAAACACATACACACACACACACACACACCCAGAAACACACACACACACACACACACACAGCAACATTCGCACGCACACCACCAGCAACACACAGACACGTCCAGAAACACACACACACACACACACAGAAACACACACTCACACACCCCAAAAATGCAAACACACACAGCCCCAGAAACACACACACACACAAACACACCAAGAAACACATACACAGACACAGACAGAAACACACCAACACACACTTACACACACACCCAGAAACACAAAAACACACACACCCAGAAACACACACACACATACACACACACACAGACACACACACACAAACCCAGAAACAGTACATCAAAGACTGATGTAGTCTTGCGTTTTGCGACACTTCAGAATTTCTTTTCTTGAATTACATGTAGTCTTCTATAAACATAGAAATGCGTGCGCCACCATACATAACACACACGTAGAAACACAAACGCACCCTTGCATAGACACGCACCCATGCATAGAAACACACACAGAAATATGCATGCACGCACCCATAAATGCATGCACCCAGCAACGCGCGCACCCAGCAATCCACGCAACCAGAAATGCATGCACACAGAAATGCATGCACCAAGAAACGCACGCACCCAGAAACACACATATAAACACACACATACGCACCCAGAAACACACATATAAACACACATGCGCGCACCCAGAAACACACATATAAACAAATATGCGTGCATCCAGAAACACTCATATAAACACACGCGCGCACCCAGAAACACAAATATAAGCACATATGCGGGTACCCAGAAACACACATATAAACACATATGCTGGCACCCAGAAACACAACTATAGACACAGACACACACAACCAGAAACACGCATATAAGCACACAGTTTTGCAACCAGAAACACACTTATAAACACACAAACATGCAGCCAGAAACACAACTGTAGACACACATGCACGCAACCAGAAACACACATATAAGGACACATGTGCGCACCCAGAAACACACATATAAACAAACACATGTGCATCCAGAAACACACATATAAACACACACATGCATGCCCAACCTTAACACACACGTGTGCGGGCTTGTTTCCGGTGGTCAAGGTTCCTGGTGTGTGTGTTGCCTGGTGGGCAGTGTTTCTGGGTGGGCGAGTTTCTGGGTGGGCGTGTTTCCAGGTGGGCGTGTGTCTTGGGGTGTGTGTGTGAGTTTCTGTGAGTCTGTTTCTAGGGGCGTGAGTAGTGTTTCTGGGAGGGTGTTTCTAGGGGTGTGTGTGTGTTTCTGGGAGTGTGTTTCTAGGGGTGTGTGTGTGTGTTTCTGGGAGTGTGTGAAATACACACGCACACACACCCCCAGCAAAACACGTGCACACACCCCCAGCAACACAAGCACACCCCCAGCAACACACGCACCACCTCAGCAACACACGGACACACACCCCCAGCAAAGCACGCACACACACCCTCAGCAACACGTGCACACACACCCCCTGCAACACACGCACACCCTCAGCAAAACACACACACCCCCAGCAATGCACATACACACCTAGCAACACACAGACACACACGCACACACTCAGCAACACACACGAACATGACCAGCAACACACGCACACACAGACCCAGCAACACAAACACCGATGCCAAGAAACACACACACACAGACACACAGAAACACACACACAGCAACACTCACACGCACACCCCCAGCAGCAAACAGACACATCCAGAAACACACACACACACACACACACACACAGAAACACACACTCACACACCCCAAAAACACAAACACACACAGCCCGAGAAACACACACACACACACACACACAGAAACACACACACACACACACACACACACCCAGAAACACATACACAGACAAACACAGAAACACACCAACACACACTTACACACACACCCAGGAACACACAAACACACACACCCAGAAACACACACACACACACACACACACACACACACACACACACACACACACACACACACACACACACACACACACACACACACACACACACAAACCCAGAAACAGTACATCAAAATCTTGCGTTTTGCGACACTTCAGAATTTTTTTTCTTGAATTGCAAGTAGTCTTCTATGAACATAGAAATGTGTGCGCCCCCATACATAACACACATGTACAAACACAAACGCACCCTTGCATAGACACGCACCCATGCATAGAAACACACACAGAAATATGCACGCACGCACCCATAAATGCATGCACCCAGCAACGCACGTACCCAGCAATGCACGCAGCCAGAAATGCATGCACACAGAAATGCATGCACCAAGAAACGCACGCACCCAGAAACACAAATATAAACACACACATACGCAGCCAGAAACACACATATAAACACACAGGCACGCACCCAGAAACACACATATAAACAAATATGCGTGCATCCAGAAACACACATATAAACACACACGCCCACACCCAAAAACACACATATAAACACACACGCGTGTACCCAGAAACACTCATATAAACACACACGCGTGCACCAAGAAACACACATATAAACACAAACATGCGCTCCCAAAAACACACAAATGAACACCTACGCGGGCACCCAGAAACACAAATATAAGCACACACGCGGGTACCCAGAAACACACATATAAACACATATGCTGGCACCCAGAAACACAACTATAGACACACACACACACAACCAGAAACACGCATATAAGCACACATGTTTGCAACCAGAAACACACTTATAAACACACACACACGCAGCCAGAAACACAACTGTAGACACACACGCACACAACCAGAAACAAACATATAAGCACACATGTGCGCACCCAGAAACACACTTATAAACAAACACATGTGCATCCAGAAACACACATATAAACACACACATGTGTGCCCAACCATAACACACACGTGTGCGGCCTTGTTTCCAGTGGTCAAGGTTCCTGGTGTGTGTGTTGCCTGGTGGGCAGTGTTTCGGGGTGGGCGAGTTTCAGGGTGGGCGTGTTTCCGGGTGGGCTTGTGTCTAGGGGTGTGTGTGTGAGTTTCTGGGAGTCTGTTTCTCGGGGCGTGAGTAGTGTTTCTGGAGGGTGTTTCTAGGGGTGTGTGTGTGTGTTTCTGGGAGTGTGTTTCTAGTGGTGTGAGTGTGTGTTTCTGGGAGTGTGTGAAATACACACGCACACACACCCTCAGCAAAACACCCGCACACACCCCCAGCAAAACACGCGCAAACACCCCCAGCAAAACACGCACACCCCCAGCGACACATGCACCACCTCAGCAACACACGCACACACACCCCCAGCAATGCACGCACACACACCCCTAGCAACACGTGCACACACACCCCCTGTGACACACGCACACCCTCAGCAAAACACACACAACCCCAGCAATGTACATACACACCTAGCAACACACACACACAGACCACCAGCCACACACACACACGCACATACCCAGCAACACACAGGCACATACCCAGCAACACACACACACACCCAGCAAGACACACACACACCCAGCAACACACGCACACACAGACCCAGCAACACAAACACACACGTCAAGAAACACACACACACACACCCAGAAACACACACACACAGCAACACTCGCACGCACACCCCCATCAACACACACACACATCCAGAAAAACACACACACACACATACACACACACACACAAACCCAGAAACAGTACATCAAAGACTGATGTAGTCTTGCATTTTGCGACACTTCAGAATTTCATTTCTTGAATTACAAGTAGTCTTCTATAAACATAGAAATGCGTGCGCCACCATACATAACACACACGTACAAACACAAACGCACCCTTGCATGGACACGCACCCATGCATAGAAACACACACAGAAATATGTACGCACACACCCATAAATGCATGCACCCAGAAACGCACGCACCCAGCAATGCATGCAACCAGAAATGCATGCACACAGAAATGCATGCACCAAGAAATGCACGCACCCAGAAACACACATATAGACACACATACGCACCCAGAAACACAAATATAAACACACAGGCATGCACCCAGAAACACACACATAAACAAATATGCGTGCATCCAGAAACACACACGCAGGCACCCAAAAACAAACATATAAACACACAGGCGTGTACGGAGAAAGACTCATATAAACAAACACGCACGCACCCAGAAACACACATATAAACACAAACACGCGCAGCCAGAAACACACATATAAACACAAACACGCGCAGCCAGAAACACACATATAAACACAAACACACGCACCCAGAAACACAAATCTAAGCACACACGCATGCAACCAGAAACACACATATAAGCACACATGTGCGCATCCAGAAACACACTTATAAACAAACACATGTGCATCCAGAAACACACATATAAACACAGACATGCGTGACCAACCATAACACACACGTCTGCGGGCTTGTTTCCAGTGCCCAAGGTTCCTGGTGTGTGTGTGTTGCCTTGTGGGTAGTGTTTCTGGGTGGGCGGGTTTCTGGGTGGGCGTGTTTCTGGGTGGGCGTGTGTCTAGGGGTGTGTGTGTGAGTTTCTGGGAGTCTGTTTCTAGGGGCATGAGTAGTGTTTCTGAGAGGCTGTTTTTAGGGGTGTGTGTGTTTGTTTCTGGTAGTGTGTTTCTAGGGGTGAGTATGTGTGTTTCTGGGAGTGTGTGAAATACACACGCACACACACCCCCAGCAAAACACGCACACACACCCCCAGCAAACCCAGAAACACACATACTCACCCCTAGAAACACACTACCAGAAACAAACACACACACCCCTAAAAACAGCCTCTCAGAAACACTACTCATGCCCCTAGAAACAGACTCCCAGCAACACTCACACACACCCCCTGCAACACACGCACACCCTCAGCAACACTCACACACCCCCAGCAACGCACATACACACCTAGCAACACACACGCACAAACCACCAGTCACACACACACACACACACACACACACACACAGCAACACACACGCACATAGCCAGCAACACACACACACACCCAGCAACACACACACACACACAACCAGCAACACACACACACACCCAGCAACACACGCACACACAGACCCAGCAACACAAACACACACGCTAAGAAACACAAACACACACACACACACATCCAAAAACACACACACACAAACACACACAGCAACACTCGCACGCACACCCCCAGCAACACACAGACACATCCAGAAACACACACACACACACACACACAGAAACGCACACTCACACACCCCAAAAACACAAACGCACACAGCCCCAGAAACACACACACACACAGAAACACACACACACACACACACACACCCAGAAACACATACACAAACACACACAGAAACACACCAACACACACTTACACACACACCCAGAAACACACAAACACACACTCCCAGAAACACACACACACACACACACACACAAACACAGAAACAGTACATCAAAGACTGATGACGTCTTGCGTTTTGCGACACTTTAGAATTTCTTTTCTTGAATTACAAGTAGTCTTCTATAAACATAGAAATGCGTGCGCCCCCATACATAACACACATGTACAAACACAAACGCACCCTTGCATAGACACGCACCCATGCATAGAAACACACACAGAAATGTGCACGCACGCACCCATAAATGCATGCACCCAGCAACGCACGTACCCAGCAATGCACGCAGCCAGAAATGCATGCACACAGAAATGCATGCACCAAGAAATGCACACACCCAGAAACACACATATAAACACACATATACACACCCAGAAACACACATAAAAACACACAGGCATGCACCCAGAAACACACATATAAACAAATATGCATGCATCCAGAAACACACATATAACCACACATGCCCGCACCCAAAAACACACATATAAACACACACGCATGTACCCAGAAACACTCATATAAACACACACGCGTGCACCCAGAAACACACATATAAACGCAAACATGCGCACCCAGACACACACATATAAACACATAGGCACGCACCCAGAAACACAAATGTAAGCACACATGCGGGTACCCAGAAACACACATATAAACACACACATGCGTGCCCAACCATAACACAAACGTGTGTGGACTTGTTTCCGGTGGTCAAGATTCCTGGTTTGTGTGTTGCCTGGTGGTCAGTGTTCTAGGGGTGTGTGTGTGTGTTTCTGGGAGTGTGTTTCTAGGGGTGTGTGTGTGTGTTTCAGGGAGTATGTTTTTAGGGGCGTGAGTAATGTTTCTGGGAGGGTGTTTCTAGGTTGTGTGTGTGTCTCTGGGAGTGTGTTTATAGGGGTGTGTGTACGTGTTTCTGGGAGTGTGTTTCTAGGTGTGTGTGTGTGTGTGTTTCTGGGAGTATGTTTTAGGGGCGTGAGTAGTGTTTCTGGGAGGGTGTTTCTAGGGTGTGTGTGTGTCTCTGGGAGTGTGTTTATAGGTGTGTGTGTGTGTGTTTCTGGGAGTGTGTTTCTAGGTGTGTGTGTGTGTGTTTCTGGGAGTATGTTTTTAGGGGCGTGAGTAGTGTTTCTGGGAGGGTGTTTCAAGGGGTGTGTGTGTGTTTCTGGGAATGTGTTTCTAGGAGACTGTCTGTTTGTGTGTGTGTGTGTGTGTGTGTGTCTGTGTTTCTGGGACAGTGTTTCTAGGGGAGTGTGTGTGGGTGTTTCTGGGAGTGTCTTTCTAGGGGTGTGTGTGTTTTTCTGGGAGTGTGTTTCTAGGGGAGTGTGTGTGTATTTCTGGGAGCGTGTTTCTAGGGGTGTGTGTGTGTGTTTCTGGGAGTGTGTTTCTAGGGGTGTGTGTGTGTGTTTCTGAGAGTGTGTGAAATACACACGCACACACACCCCCAGCAAAACACGCGCACACACCCCCAGCAAAACACGCACAAACAGCCCCAGCAACACACGCACACCCCCAGCAACACATGCACCACCTCAGCAACACACACACACACACCCCGCAATGCACGCACGCACACCCCCAGCAACACATACCCACACACCCCCTGCAACACACGCACACCCTCAGCAACACACACACACCTCCAGCAACACATATACACACCTAGAAACACACACACACAGAGCACCAGTCGCACGCACACACACATACACTCAGCAACACACATGCACGTACCCAGCAACAAACACACACACCCAGCAACACACACACACACACACCAGCAACACACACACACACCCAGCAACACACACACACACAGACCAAGCAACACAAACACACACGCCAAGAAACACAAACACACACACACACACACCCAGAAACACACACACACACAGCAACACTCACACGCACACCCCCAGCGACACACAGACACATCCAGAAACACACACACACACACACACACAACACACACAGAAACACACACTCACACACCCCAAAAACACAAACACACATAGCCCCAGAAACACACACACACACAGAAACACACACACACACGCAGAAACACATACACAGACACACACAGAAACACACCAACACACACTTACACACACACCCAGAAACACACAAACATACACTCCCAGAAACACACACACACACACACACACACACACACACACACACACACACACACACACACACACACACACACACACACACACACACACACACACACACACAAACCCAGAAACAGTACATCAAAGACTGATGTAGTCTTGCGTTTTGCGACACTTCAGAATTTCTTTTCTTGAATTACAAGTAGTCTTCTATAAACATAGAAATGCGTGCGCCCCCATACATAACACACACGAACAAACGTTAACGCACCCTTGCATAGACATGCACCCATGCATAGACACACACAGAATTATGCACGCACGCACCCATAAATGCATGCACGCAGCAACGCACATACCCAGCAATGCACGCAGCCAGAAATGCATGCACACAGAAATGCATGCACAAAGAAATGCACGCAACCAGAAACACACATATAAACACACACATACGCACCCAGAAACACACATATAAACACACAGGCGCGCACCCAGAAACACAAATGTAAGCACACACGCAGGTACCCAGAAACACACATATAAACACACACATTCGTGCCCAACCATAACACAAACGTGTGTGGACTTGTTTCCGGTGGTCAAGATTCCTGGTGTGTGTGTTGCCTGGTGGTCAGTGTTCTAGGGGTGTGTGTGTGTCTCTGGGAGTGTGTTTATATGGGTGTGAGTGTGTGTTTCTGGGAGTGTGTTTCTAGGGGTGTGTGTGTGTGTTTCTGGGAGTATGTTTTTAGGGGCGTGAGTAATGTTTCTGGGAGGGTGTTTCTAGGTTGTGTGTGTGTCTCTGGGAGTGTGTTTATAGGGGTGTGTGTATGTGTTTCTGGGAGTGTGTTTCTAGGTGTGTGTGTGTGTGTTTCTGGGAGTATGTTTTTAGGGGCGTGAGTAGTGTTTCTGGGAGGGTGTTTCTAGGGTGTGTGTGTGTCTCTGGGAGTGTGTTTATAGGGGTGTGTGTGTGTGTTTCTGGGAGTGTGTTTCTAGGTGTGTGTGTGTGTGTTTCTGGGAGTATGTTTTTAGGCGCGTGAGTAGTGTTTCTGGGAGGGTGTTTCGAGGGGTGTGTGTGCGTTTCTGGGAATGTGTTTCTAGGAGACTGTCTTGTGTGTGTGTGTGTGTGTGTGTGTGTGTGTGTCTGTGTTTCTGGGACAGTGTTTCTAGGGGAGTGTGTGTGTGTGTTTCTGGGAGTGTCTTTCTAGGGGTGTGTGTGTTTTTCTGGGAGTGTGTTTCTAGGGGTGTGTGTTTCTGGGAGTGTGTTTCTAGCGGTGTGTGTGTGTGTTTCTGAGAGTGTGTGAAATACACACGCACACACACCCCCAGCAAAACACGCGCACACACCCCCAGCAAAACACGCACAAACAGCCCCAGCAACACACGCACACCCCCAGCAACACATGCACCACCTCAGCAACACACACACACACACCCCGCAATGCACGCACACACACCCCCAGCAACACATACCCACACACCCCCAGCAACACACGCACACCCTCAGCGACACACACACACCTCCTGCAACACATATACACACCTAGAAACACACACACACAGAGCACCAGTCGCACGCACACACACATACACTCAGCAACACACATGCACGTACCCAGCAACAAACACACACACCCAGCAACACACACACACACACACACACACACACACACACACAGACACACACACACAAACCCAGAAATAGTACATCAAAGACTGATGTAGTCTTGCGTTTTGCGACACTTTAGAATTTCTTTTCTTGAATTACAAGTAGTCTTCTATAAACATAGAAATGCGTGCGCCCCCATACATAACACACATGTACAAACACAAACGCACCCTTGCATAGACACGCACCCATGCATAGAAACGCACACAGAAATGTGCACGCACGCACCCATAAATGCATGCACCCAGCAACGCACGTACCCAGCAATGCTCGCAGCCAGAAATGCATGCACACAGAAATGCATGCACCAAGAAACGCACACACCCAGAAACACACATATAAACACACATATACACACCCAGAAACACACATAAAAACACACAGGCGCGCACCCAGAAACACACATATAAACAAATATGCATGCATCCAGAAACACACATATAACCACACATGCCCGCACCCAAAAACACACATATAAACACACACGCATGTACCCAGAAACACTCATATAAACACACACACGTGCACCCAGAAACACACATATAAACGCAAACATGCGCACCCAGACACACACATATAAACACATAGGCACGCACCCAGAAACACAAATGTAAGCACACATGCGGGTACCCAGAAACACACATATAAACACACACATGCGTGCCCAACCATAACACAAACGTGTGTGGACTTGTTTCCGGTGGTCAAGATTCCTGGTTTGTGTGTTGCCTGGTGGTCAGTGTTCTAGGGGTGTGTGTGTGTGTTTCTGGGAGTGTGTTTCTAGGGGTGTGTGTGTGTGTTTCTGGGAGTATGTTTTTAGGGGCGTGAGTAGTGTTTCTGGGAGGGTGTTTCTAGGGTGTGTGTGTGTCTCTGGGAGTGTGTTTATAGGGGTGTGTGTGTGTGTGTTTCTGGGAGTGTGTTTCTAGGTGTGTGTGTGTGTGTTTCTGGGAGTATGTTTTTAGGGGCGTGAGTAGTGTTTCTGGGAGGGTGTTTCGGGGGGTGTGTGTGTGTTTCTGGGAATGTGTTTCTAGGAGACTGTCTGTGTGTGTGTGTGTGTGTGTGTGTCTGTGTTTCTGGGACAGTGTTTCTAGGGGAGTGTGTGTGTGTTTTTCTGGGAGTGTGTTTCTAGGGGAGTGTGTGTGTATTTCTGGGAGCGTGTTTCTAGGGGTGTGTGTGTGTGTTTCTGGGAGTGTGTTTCTAGGGGTGTGTGTGTGTGTTTCTGAGAGTGTGTGAAATACACACGCACACACACCCCCAGCAAAACACGCGCACACACCCCCAGCAAAACACGCACAAACAGCCCCAGCAACACACGCACACCCCCAGCAACACATGCACCACCTCAGCAACACACACACACACACCCCGCAATGCACGCACACACACCCCCAGCAACACATACCCACACACCCCCTGCAACACACGCACACCCTCAGCAACACACACACACCTCCAGCAACACATATACACACCTAGAAACACACACACACAGAGCACCAGTCGCACGCACACACACATACACTCAGCAACACACATGCACGTACCCAGCAACAAACACACACACCCAGCAACACACACACACACACACCAGCAACACACACACACACCCAGCAACACACACACACACAGACCAAGCAACACAAACACACACGCCAAGAAACACAAACACACACACACATCCAGAAACACACACACACACAGCAACACTCACACGCACACCCCCAGCGACACACAGACACATCCAGAAACACACACACACACACACACAACACACACAGAAACACACACTCACACACCCCAAAAACACAAACACACATAGCCCCAGAAACACACACACACACAGAAACACACACACACACGCAGAAACACATACACAGACACACACAGAAACACACCAACACACACTTACACACACACCCAGAAACACACAAACACACACTCCCAGAAACACACACACACACACACACACACACACACACACACACACACACACACACACACACACACACACACACACACACACACACACACACACGCACACAAACCCAGAAACAGTACATCAAAGACTGATGTAGTCTTGCGTTTTGCGACACTTCAGAATTTCTTTTCTTGAATTACAAGTAGTCTTCTATAAACATAGAAATGCGTGCACCCCCATACATAACACACACGAACAAACGTTAACGCACCCTTGCATAGACATGCACCCATGCATAGACACACACAGAATTATGCACGCACGCACCCATAAATGCATGCACGCAGCAACGCACGTACCCAGCAATGCACGCAGCCAGAAATGCATGCACACAGAAATGCATGCACAAAGAAACGCACGCACCCAGAAACACACATATAAACACACACATACGCACCCAGAAACACACATATAAACACACAGGCGCGCACCCAGAAACACACATATAAACAAATATGCATGCATCCAGAAACACACATATAACCACAAACACGCGCACCCAGAAACACACATATAAACACAAACATGTGCACCCAGAAACACACGTATAAACACATACGCGCGCACCCAGAAACACAAATATAAGCACACACGCGGGTACCCAGAAACACACATATAAACACATATGCTGGCACCCAGAAACACAACTATAGACACACACACGCACGCAGCCAGAAACATGCTTATAAGCACACATGTTTGCAACCAGAAACACACTTATAAATACACAAAACGCAGCCAGAAACACAACTCTAAACACACATGCACGCAACCAGAAACACACATATAAGCACACATGTGCGCACCCAGAAACACACTTATAAACAAACACATGTGCATCCAGAAACACACATATGAACACAGACATGCGTGCCCAACCATAACACACACGTGTGCAGGCTTGTTTCCGGTGGTCAATGTTCCTGGTGTGTGTGTTGCCTGGTGGGCAGTGTTTCCGGGTGGGCGTGCGTCTAGGGGTGTGTGTGTGAGTTTCTGGGAGTCTGTTTCTAAGGGTGTGTGTGTGTGTTTCTGGGAGTGTGTTTCTAGGGGTGTGTGTGTGTCTCTGGGAGTGTGTTTATAAGGCTGTGTGTGTGTGTTTCTGGGAGTGTGTTTCAAGGGGTGTGTGTGCGTGTTTCTGGGAGTATGTTTTTAGGGGCCTGAGTAGTGTTTCTGGGAGGGTGTTTCTAGGGGTTTGTGTGTGTTTCTGGGAGGGTGTTTCTAGGGGACTGTCTGTGTGTGTGTGTGTGTTTCTGGGAGTGTGTTTCTAGGGGAGTGTGTGTGTGTTTCCGGGAGTGTGTTTCTAGGGCTGTGTGTGTATGTTTCTGCGTGGATGTTTCTATGGCTGTGTGTGTGCGTTTCTGGCAATATTTTTCTAGAGGTATTTGTGAGTGTTTCTGTGAGTGTCTTTCTAGGGGTGTGTGTGTTTCTGGGAGTGTGTTTCTAGGGGAGTGTTTGTGTATTTCTGGGAGCGTGTTTCTAGGGGTGTATGTGTGTGTTTCAGGGAGTCTGTTTCTATGGGGTGTGTGTGTGTTTCTGGGAGTGTGTTTCTAGGGAATTGTGTGTGTCTCTGGGAGTGTGTTTATAAGGGTGTGTGTGTGTGTGTTTCTGGGAGTGTGTTTCAAGGGGTGTGTGTGTGTGTTTCTGGGAGTACGTTTTTAGGGCCATGAGTAGTGTTTCTGGCGGGATTTTCTAGGGGTTTGTGTGTGTTTCTGGGAGTTTGTTTCGAGGGGACTGTCTGTGTGTGTGTGTGTGTGTATATGTTTCTGGGACAGTGTTTCTAGGTGAGTGTGTGTGTGTTTCTGGGACAGTGTTTCTAGGGAAGTGTGTGTGTGTTTCTGTGTGTGTGTTTCTAGGGCTGTGTGTGTATGTTTCTGGGTGTATGTTTCTAGGGCTGTGTGTGTGTGTTTCTGGCAATGTTTTTCTAGCGGTACTTCTGATTGTTTCCGGAGTGTCTTTCTAGGGGTGTGTGTGTGTGTTTTTGGGAGTGTGTTTCTAGGGGAGTGTGTGTGTATTTCTGGGAGCCTGTTTCTAGGGGTGTATGTGTGTGTTTCTGGGAGTGTGTTTCTAGGGGTGAGTATGTGTGTTTCTGGGAGTGTGTGAAATACACACGCACACACACCCCCAGCAAAACACGCGCCCACACCTCCAGCAAAACACGCACAAACACCCCCAGCAACACACGCACACCCCCAGCAACACACGCACCACCTCAGCAACACACACACACACACCACCCCAGCAACGAACGCACACACACCCCCAGCAACACGTGCACACACATCCCCTGCAACACACGCACACCCTCAGCAACACTCACACACCCCCAGCAACGCACATACACACCAAGCAACACACACACACAAACCACCAGTCATACACACACACACACACACTCAGCAACATACACGCACATAGCCAGCAACACACACACACACCCAGCAACAAACACACACACACACACCCAGCAACACACACACACACCCAGCAACATACGCACACACAGACCCAGCAACACAAACACACACGCCAAGAAACACAAACACACACACACACACACACACACCCAAAAACACTCACACACACACAGCAACACTCGCACGCACACCCCCAGCAACACACAGACACATCCAGAGACACACACACACACACACACACACACACACACAGAAACACACACTCACACACCCCAAAAACACAAACGCACACAGCCCCACAAACACACACACATACAGAAACACACACACACACACACAACCAGAAACACATACACAGACACACACAGAAACACACCAACACACACTTACACACACACCCAGAAACACACCAACACACACTACCAGAAACACACACACACACACACACACACACACACACACACACACATACACAAACACAGAAACAGTACATCAAAGACTGATGTAGTCTTGCGTTTTGCAACACTTCAGAATTTCTTTTCTTGAATTACAAGTAGTCTTCTATGAACATAGAAATGTGTGCGCCCCTTACATAACACACACGTACAAACACAAATGCACCCTTGCATAGCCATGCACCCATGCATAGAAACACACACAGAAATATGTATGCACGCACCCATAAATGCATGCACCCAGCAACAAACGCACCCAGCAATGCACGCAGCCAGAAATGCATGCACACAGAAATGCATGCACCCAGAAATGCACGCACCCAGAAGCACACATATCAACACACATGCACGCACCCAAAAATACACATATAAACACACATGCGTGTACCCAGAAACACTCATATAAACACTCACGCACGCACCCAGAAACACACATATAAGCACAATAACGCGCACCCAGAAACACACATATAAACACATACGCGCAAACCCAGAAACAGAAATATAAGCACACGCGCGGGTACCCAGAAACACTCATATAAACACACACGCGTGCACCCAGAAACACACATATAAACACAAACATGTGCACCCAGACACACACATATAAACACATACATGCGCACCCAGAAACACAAATGTAAGCACACACGCGGGTACCCAGAAACACACATATAAACATAGACATGCGTGCCCAACCATAACACACACGTGTGTGGGCTTGTTTCCGGTGGTCAAGATTCCTGGAGTGTGTGTTGCCTGGTGGTCAGTGCTCTAGGGGTGTGTGTGTGTCTCTGGGAGTGTGTTTCTAGGGGTGTGTGTGTGTGTTTCTGGGAGTATATTTTTAGGGGCGTGAGTAATGTTTCTGGGAGGGTGTTTCTAGCGTGTGTGTGTGTCTCTGGGAGTGTGTTTATAGGGGTGTGTGTGTGTGTTTCTGGGAGTGTGTTTCTAGGGGTGTGTGTGTGTGTTTCTGGGAGTATGTTTTTAGGGGCGTGAGTAATGTTTCTGGGAGGGTGTTTCTAGGGGTGTGTGTGTGTTTCTGGGAGTGTGTTTCTAGGGGACTGTGTGTGTGTGTGTGTGTGTGTGTGTCTGTGTTTCTGGGACAGTGTTTCTAGGGGAGTGTGTGTGTTTCTGGGAGTGTGTTTCTAGGGGAGTGTGTGTGTGTTTCTGGGAGTGTGTTTCTAGGGCTGTGTGTGTATGTTTCTGGCTGTATGTTTCTAGGGCTGTGTGTTTGTGTTTCTGGCAATGTTTTTCTAGAGGTATGTGTGAGTGTTTCTGGGAGTGTCTTTCTAGGGGTGTGTGTGTGTGTTTCTGGGAGTGTTTCCAGGGGAGTGTGTGTGTATTTCTGGGAGCGTGTTTCTAGGGGTGTGTGCATGTGTTTCTGGGAGTGTGTTTCTAGGGGTGTGTGTGTGTGTTTCTGGGAGTGTGTGAAATACACATGCACACACACCCCCAGCAAAACACGTGCACACACCCCCAGCAAAACACGCACAAACATCCCCAGCAACACAGGCACACCCCCAGCAACACATGCACCACCTCAGCAACACACACACACACCCCCGCAACGCACGCACACACACCCCCTGCAACACATACCCACACACCCACTGCAACACACGCACACCCTCAGCAACACACACACACCCCCAGCAATGCACATACACACCTAGCAACACACACACACAGACCACCAGTCATACACACACACACACACTCACCAACAAACACACACACCCAGCAACACACACACACACACACCCAGCAACACACACACACACCCAGCAACACACGCACACACAGACCCAGCAACACAAACACACACGCCAAGAAACACAAACACACACACACAAACACACCCAGAAACACACACACACACACACACACACAGCAACACTCACACGCACACCCCCAGCAACACACAGACACATCCAGAAACACGCACACACACACACACAAACACACACTCAGACACCCCAAAAACACAAACACACACAGCCCCAGAAACACACACACACACAGAAACACACACACAAACATCCAGAAACACATACACAGACACACAGAAACACACCAACACACACTTACACACACACCCAGAAACACACACACACACACACACACATACACACACACACACAGACACACACACACAAACCCAGAAATAGTACATCAAAGACTGATGTAGTCTTGCGTTTTGCGACACTTTAGAATTTCTTTTCTTGAATTACAAGTAGTCTTCTATAAACATAGAAATGCGTGCGCCCCCATACATAACACATACGTACAAACACAAACGCACCCTTGCATAGACACGCACCCATGCATAGAAACACACACAGAAATGTGCACGCACGCACGCATAAATGCATGCACCCAGCAACGCACGTACCCAGCAATGCACGCAGCCAGAAATGCATGCACACAGAAATGCATGCACCAAGAAACGCACACACCCAGAAACACACATATAAACACACATATACACACCCAGAAACACACATATAAACACACAGGCGTGCACCCAGAAACACACATATAAACAAATATGCATGCATCCAGAAACACACATATAAACACAAACATGCGCACCCCAGACACACACA